>JAJMKO010000084.1:0-42225 GCA_030569275.1 [Candida] sanyiensis | reverse complement strand
TTCCGATCTCCCCAGAAAAAGAGGTTTACGTATAACCATTTCCGGTCATTAGTGTATTTAATCTAGTTAAACAACATGCAAAATATGCTCATTTTCAAAATGCCAACCGTGTCCTCTTGTAGACACTCATCTCTTTCTACCCACGACATCGTCCAGGTCGCGAATCACCGCATCAATGGAAACGAAGTTGTCATCATCGCGGGCAAACGCCTGGTGTTGCAGGCCAACGCAGTGTTCGTCAAAGTCATTGAAATGGATGCGACAGTTTTCGCAGTACCCAGACACTTTTGGTTTTTCGTCGCTCAGGTCCTTCACTTCCTCTTTCGACAGCTTCGACTTCTTCTCTATCAGCTTGCGTTGCAGAGAGTTGATCTGTTTGGATGCCACAGTCGATTTGGGTGCCACCAGTCCATTCTTGGTGAGCTCTGCCGATTGTGCTGTGGATCCACCGGCGTAGCCGGAGGCCTCAATCTCGCAATTGTCGCGCTTCTGTGTCTCAAGGAATCGGTTGGTGATGGTGGACGTCTGTCTTCCAAGGGATGGTGGTAAGAAGTTGTTGCCATTGGCAGCGAGTGCAAAAGGTGGAGGCATCTGTGCTCGCGGCGATTCCTTAAGCGGAGAGCTCGAGGACTCCCCAAGATATGTGCTGCGGGGCGCGTAGATCTGTCTCAGACGGTCTCTGTGTGGTTTGTTCTGCGCATCCCTCATCTTTCTCCGTTCCCTCTTCCTCTCATCGTTCTGGTTGGGCGCATCTGGTGTGAACAAAGAGTGGCCGTAAGACGAGTGGTGTAAAAAGGGCCACGTCTTTTTGTCGCCATTCATCTTCCATTCTCTCAAGGCGACGGGCTTGATCACCTGACGCAGATCGTAGACGTGGAAATATGGGTGCTTGAAGTAGCTGAAGTCGTCTCTTTTCGCCGCGGGGTCCCTGTCATGGGCACCGTAAATCTTCTCGTCTTGCAACAGAGCGCCCAAATGCGCTGATGTTTTGCTCTTGACCTCGTTCGTGCCAGGCACTTCCTCGCCCAAGTTTCTGAGGAATCTGAACACCTTGTCGTAGTTCCAGAACTTCAACGCGGTCATCGCGGTCATCTTCGGGTGCTGCTCGTGCTTCGGTCTGTTCGACACAACGACAGTCACGTTCTTGTCAAAGAACGATTGGATGCTGGCGCCAATCTGCGTGAACATCCTCACTGCCTGCTCTTTCTTCTTGGGCGGCGCTGTGGTGTCGCTTGGATCGAAATAAATAGTCGACTCACGCATGATTTTACGCCACCGCTGCTGCCATTCGACCAATGAGAAAGTCTCCTGCTCTTTCTCCTGCTCTTTCTCTTTCTCCTTCCGCTTCAACTTCTCCTCCAGCAACTCTTTTTCAACTTGCTCCTGCTGTTCCAACTGCTGCAACTGCTGCAACTGTGCCGCCTGCATTTGCTGGTACAAAGGCGGCTCCACTTTCTGGCGCTTCACCGCGGGCGAGTTCTGGACGAGCTCTCTCAGAGGCTGTCTCGCGTCCATTGTCACTTTTATTAGCTTCTCCTAGCCGCTGGGCTCCTCTTTGAAAGCTAATGGGGCCTGGATTTTTTTTTGTTTTGGTTTCGCGGCTAAACGCCTGGCAATTTTTGGTATGCGGCGCGTCAACCGGGTAACTCCACTAAACCGCGTCGTTTTCCGAATCGGGCAACTATCATAGCCTGGTGCCAGTCCGCTACGATCCTCTCAATGCAACTATGAACATGTATTTTTCAATCGTAATAGAACCCATTGGCGAGGTAGCGGATCATGTACTCATCGATGTGACCATAACCTTCACGGTCATCCTCCGCTACTGCAGCCTCCTCCTCCTCATTCTCAACAAAGTCCTCATTGTCCATCTCAACCTCCTTCATTGCCTCCTTTGCAGCCTTCGCATCCGCCTCATCTTCAGCCTCTGCAAGCGCACCATTCAGCTTGGATGTATCGGCAAACAGCAGCTTGTCGTCCTCGCCCTCCTTGGCATCTTCACCGAGCAAGTCCTTGTATGACAGCTTGCTGAAATAGTCAGTGGTGAACTCACCTTCCTGGATCACAACACTGTCCAAATGTCTTTTTTGGTTCGCCTTCTTCAAGATGTTCGACTCAATAGTGTACTCAGTCACAAATCTGTAAATGTGCACGTCTCTCGTCTGGCCAATTCTGTGACATCTGTCCTGACATTGCTTGTCCATGGCAGGGTTCCAATCAGAGTCGTAGAAAATGACAGTGTCAGCACCGGTCAAATTGATACCCAAACCACCAGATCTCGAAGACAGAATGAAAACCATCACCTTTGGGTCCTTGTTGAAACGCTCCGTCAAGATCTGACGATCCTCAATCTTGGTCGCACCGTCCAGTCTCATGTAGCGGATACCCATAATGTTGAGGAACTGCTCCAAAATATCAAGCACTTTGGTCATCTGAGTGAAGATCAATGCACGGTGACCACCTTTCTGCAAGTCGGTTAGCAGCTTGGCCAGTTTCTGCAATTTACCGCAATCGTACAACAACAGCGACTTGTCTGGGAATTGGATCGACAACTTCGTCTGCATCTTGTG
Organism: [Candida] sanyiensis; assembly: GCA_030569275.1. Taxonomy (NCBI): domain Eukaryota; kingdom Fungi; phylum Ascomycota; class Saccharomycetes; order Phaffomycetales; family Phaffomycetaceae; genus Barnettozyma; species [Candida] sanyiensis. The sequence continues at coordinate 39,655 of JAJMKO010000084.1, read as the reverse complement.
GAGTGGATTCTCCAGCTCAGAAACCTTACTGGCAACAGCTGGAGGAATAGACAACTTGGTCATGTTCAGATTGACAACTTCTGGTGTGACAAAGGCAAATCTCTCAATTTCGTCATTCATGTTCAACATTCTCGTCTCCAAAGGTTTGATGAAGTCCTTTTTAAACTGAAATTGAAGGTCAACGGGCTCACACACTGAGAGCTTGGATATCAAACTGCTTCCATAGACAGGAGTCTTGTCACATCGTAGTTTGTTGATGTATACAGTTTGTTTCAACTTAGACAAATGATCTTGCTTGGTGTGGAACTGGGAAAATTTGTAAAACTCATTGACATCACAGTAATTGGAACTGATCCCCTCGTTGAGTTGTGAGGACAGGTTCTTGATCAAATCCTCGAGGACCTTAGACGATTTGAGCTTGCTAATGGTGTGAGAATGGTGTGAGGTCAGGCCCTCCTTATCGAATTGCGTGAATATCAAGTTCAAGACATTCAGGTTGACATTGTCGTAACTCTGCAACATTCTCAAGACCAAGTTGCTGGTGCAGGTGTAAGGAGTCACCACAGACTCATCAATGGCAAATGACGTTCGGATCTGTCTCTCTTCAAACAAGTCAGGATGATTACACACCTTTCTCAACTGCATCAACGCGTTGATGATGGAGATGTAGTTGGCATTCTGGAGCATATTCTTGGTGTCACTTCTATCCAGGTACTCGTGATACAACTTGTACTGCCTCTTGGATAACTTGCAATAGACAACATGCTCGTACTTACCAGGCATCTGTGACTCAACATCAGCCTTGAGACGACGCAGTAAGTAGGGTCTCAGAACTTGATGCAGTTTGGACACTGTCTTCTTAGTCTCCTCGTCAACTTTCTGATCCACACCACCTTCAATGATTTTGTCCACAGGCTTTCCAAACCATTGCTGGAAATCGTCCAAATTGGCAAATCCAGAAGGCATGGACTGGTTCTTCGATGTCGAAGGCATTAGGAAATACAACAAAGACCACAGCTCCATAATGTTGTTCTGTAGAGGGGTACCAGTCAGCAACAATCTGTTCTCGGTGTTAAAGTTCAGCAGTGCATTCCATCTGTTTGACTTGAAGTTCTTGATATTGTGAGCCTCATCCAGAATCATGTATTTCCAGCGCTTTCTTTTGAAGATCTGTTGGTCCTGGCACACAAGCTGGTAAGAAGTGATGCAGACATGGAACGTATCAGGTTTGTTCCAGCCCTTTCTCTTGGCTTTACGCTCTTGCGGGGAGCCATAGTAGACCATCACTTTAAAACCAGGTGCAAATCTCTTGAACTCCATTTCCCAGTTCAGCAAGACAGAGGTTGGCACAATAACCAAATGTGGACCCCAGTTTCCCCTAGTGACAGCCAGGTAACTGATCAAACTAATGGTTTGAATGGTCTTACCAAGACCCATTTCATCGGCCAAGATACCATTGGTACCGTTATTGTACAAACTGGCTAACCAATTCAAACCTTGCTTCTGGTAGTATCTCAAGTCACCCTTCAGAAGCAATGATGGATAGGGAACATCAACAACACCATCGCCTTCAGTGGAAGCTCTGGAGTTTTCACGGTTGGAAAGTGTTCCATCAGCAGGTTCTGGGCTTGACTCTGGAGTCTCCTCTCTAGTATTCTTGACTATCTCGGTGTCTCCTTCATCAGACGATTCGTAAGACTTGACAGAAACATCATCTTCCTCATCTTCCTCAATCTTTGCAGATCCATTGCCAAATAATGCAGCAAGGCCAGACGGTCTGGCTTCCCCATCATCACTCTCACTCTCGTCATCTTCACTTGAAAGGTCGCTGTCGTCAGAGTCCAAAGAGGAGTCGCTATCCAGTAGCGAGTCATGACCAGCCTTATTAGCAGCTTCAATCGCCTCCTTTTCCTCATCGTTCAGCTCTGGAACAGAAAATTCTTCAGGAGCAGGCGTCTCTATATCTGGTGTCTCTTCACCCTCGTCAGCGCGAGCATCCTCGCTGATTTCTTCCAGTTTCAACTCTCTCAAATGCCCATATTTCGATTGTAGCTGCTCAAGCGTGAGGTCAGCGTCGTCGTCATCATCGAAGTTCACAGATTTCCCTCTTGAGACAGACTCCTGGGTATCATCTTCGTCATCCATGCCATCATTAATCTCATCAAGATTCTCGTCATCAACTTTAGTGAGTTGAGCCTCCAGCAGTTGGGTAGAATGTTCCAGCATTTGTGATAGATGCTCTTTACCTTTGATTCTCTTGAGCTCCTCCTCCTCTTGGCTTCTAAGGATCTTGTAAGCCTTCTCGGCGAGCATCCATCTTTTCTTCACCACCTGCATAGCATTTCTGGCGAGCGATCTCAGACGTTTCTCCTCCTCTTTCCTTTGTCTCTCCTTCGCACCGAGCTGACGTTTAAAATGCACCTCAATCATTTGGGCAATCTTACGTTGGCGTTGGACTTTGAACTTGCGCTCGTCTTGGAACAATTTTGACAGATGGCAAGCCTGTGCAACAAAGTGGTCATTGAAAGTGTGGTGAGTTTTGAGTGGGTCCCGGAATGGCAGTGGCGGTGGAACCTTTGTAATGTTGATCTTTTCGTCAACTGCGATCAAGTTGCGGTTAATGGCACCTTTGATCTGTTCAATGATATTTCTTTGTTCGTCAATGTAGGCATTGTACTCGTCAATTGTCAGGTCTTCGTCCAGGGATTTGAATGACTGCAAATATGCATCCAAGGAACCACCATACGAAGGCTTGCCCTGCTGTTCCGGGTGTGTGATAGGTCTATGAGGTAGTGTGAATTTGAACTTGACTTTTGGGATGTGGTCGCCAGGAAATAATCCTTCAATCTGATCGTCGGAGTCGTTTTCTTCGATTGAGTTTTCATGTTGTTCCCCGTCCTCATCCTCATCTCTTTCATCTTCTTCCTCATCCTCTTCGTCATCTGCTTCCTGTTTAACAGCGCTGGAGCGACCTCTTGATTTGGGTTTAGAAACCGGTGCTGTCTTTGCTTTTTTCTGCACCTGCCTCTTCACCGGGGTCACAGCAGGTCTTGGGACTGGGACACTGCTCATAATCTTCTTTCTGGACACATTGTTCTGCTTCAAGAAATGGTCATGGTAGAATTTGGATGGGTTAAATATCTCACCAGTAAACTTCTTCTCGGCATCTTCCACAACGCTGCGCAAGGGATCATGCGCGACTGCGTGACGCGAGCTATGTCTCTTTGATCTCCCACTGGCGGCTTGGTCTTTTTTTGTTGTCCAGAGGTTGTGATTATCTCTGATGTACTCCGTGAAAAACGTGGTTGGTGGGTCTTCTGGGTTCCACATTACGAGCGAGGTATATTGCTTCAGATGGAAGAGCTCTGATGTTAACAAAGAATGCTCCACACTCAACTTTCCCAGCTGATCAATGGCAGAGAGCTCTCTGTTATGATAGGCTGAGAGTCTTTCAGTATCCTCAATGAAATTGACGCCATCTTTCGCTATTATGTGATGATTGCGATCCTTCTTCTCTGTGGGCTTGGAAATATCTCGCGTGAGCTTGTGATTGACCTGTGCGTGAGCCCTGGAGCTCTTTCTTCTCTTTCCAGCCTGGTCCTCGCTATCAGAGTTGGTGGCAGATGACTCAATCTCGGACCGCAATCGCGTGCGTGAGTTGGCCCGGCTTGATAGAGATGTCTTGGGAGGCATTCAGATCGTTCCCTAGTGCTGGATCAGTGGCGCACAGCACTCGATGAAGCCGCTATAGTGTTGTGGCAAATGCTCGCGGAGGGCGCTGAACAGCTAAATGTGACTTCCCAGAGTTTAATAATCGTATGAAGACGCTATTTTCAGTGGGATCCAGGTAGTATGGAACTTCTTTCGCGTGTTTGATACGCAAAACTGGTATAAACCAAGGCAGAACGCGCAAATTGGGGCTAAATTTGGGCTTTGGCGTGTTTTGTTATGGCAGGTTTTCCCAATTTTTTTTCGCGGATCCAAACCCGCGAATTTGGCAGCCGGGTAATGCACCTCCCTCTTTCGATCTTTTGCCAAAAAAGCAGAAAACTGCCCCACTGTTAAAAGAGTAAGTCACTTTTGATAAACAACGCCAAAATTGTCCAAAAAAAGATGGTTGTTGGTTTGACTGCGCGCGTGCTGGCTCGTCCTGTGATGGCCATATCGCCAAGAGCTGCTTTGAGAATTCGGAATTATGCGACAACTCCATCCTCCTCTTCCGTCCCTTCTTCGATTGGCTGGAAAGAGCCAGAGTCCGTTGATGCCAATGAAGAGACTTATCCAGACGACATTCCAGAGGAGTTGTATCACTACCGTGACCCCGACGCCAAGTGGGACGACCCACAGAACAGAAGAAACATTGGCCAGACCTTGCACATTGACGATGACGAGTTGAACATGTGGTCGCCTCACTACTACGACCAGGTCAGTGACGGGAAGGCTTTGAAGTTGCAAGGTATCTTCTTCGCCACTGTCGGTGCCTTCAGTGCTATCTGCTACTATTTCTTCTATCCAGAGAGAAATGCTGTGCCAAGAAGCTTCCCTGATGGTTTGGCCAAGGACCTAGGTGCCCGCTCTGAAGCGGATGCCTACCTCTACAAGGTCAGAACCGACAAGACCTTCTACAGCAAGTGACGGTAGAACCCCCTTTATTTATTCCTATTTATTCCTATTTATTCACTTTTGCTATTTATTATTTGAAGAATACACGAGTATCATGATATCAAGTGTTGAGACTATGTTGTAGTTACTCCTCAGGAATCCCTTCGTTCATTTGCATGTTGTTGATCATCGAGACCTCGAAAGGATTGGTATTCTGTGCTGGGGCATTGGGAGTGATTGCGCCCTGACTAGGAGCTGGGATCCCTTGGGGTGGTTGCATTTGTGGGATATGCTGTTGTGAGTGCATCGCAGGAAGATGGAACACAGGTTTCGTCCCCGGGGGAACGGCACTGGCTGGCATTGCAATGAATGGTGTGTTCATCTGCGGAATGGACATCATCGAAGGAATAGAAGACAGCATTGGTGGTTGGATCGCGGACATAGGAGGCTGTCCTGCTGTCGTCGAGTGTGGCACGGCAGAGGGTAAACAGGAATCCTTCGAACCGGAGTCATTAATCATCCTGTAGGAGGACATCTCAAGCACAATGGTGACATCTTTGGTCGACTTGGTCAGGTTGGCAAAAGCCTGTCTAACCTCATTCAGAATGACTGACTCGTTCATGATGGCCTTTGTTGAGCCGAGAATGGTGATGATGGACTTGAGGAAAGAGTTGATCTCATCGTAAAACTTCTTCTTATCTTGAATCGTGTGGTTCTTGACGCTCTGGTTGGTCAGCTTATGCTTGATCTTCTTGTTCAGCTCCATCGAAGTCACACACGTATTGGTCAGGTCCTTGATCTTGGCAATCAGTTGCGCTGGGAACTGGGCACCAGAGATTTCCGCCCCATTGCCACCCTCTTCCTGCTCATTGCTGACCTGTTTGGCATTCGCAATGGCACTCTTGGCAATTGCATCGTTCAGCTCGGAATAGACCTGTGAAGACACTGCCAACAAGTTGCTCAAGGACTCGTAAAGCTTCTCGTCAACATCACTGAATTCGTTCAGTTGCTGCTGAGCAATGGAGTTTGAGCTCGAATCTGGAATTCTCAGCGGCGGCAGCTGTCTGATCTTGGTCTGTACGGCCGAATTCGCCGGTGCTGATGTGGGGGTGGAAGATGGCATGGAGCCCGAGTATTGCACCTGTTCTGGCGAGAGAATCTTCATAGCATTCATGAGCTCGGAGTATGACAGGAACAATGACATGAACAAGGAGCGAATCAAGGTCAAATCGTCGTTGGACCTCAGATTATTCGCCAAGTTCGATTCAAGGAACTCGATCGCCTTCTTAAAGACATCAATGCATGTCACCGTGGAGTTCAACAAGCCGCCCACGATCATCGTTTTCGCATTAGAGCTTTCGAACTCTGCTATCCGCAGGTTTAGACTGTCATACGTGCTCTTGATATTGGGCACGAATATCTGTGCCTCTTTGGTCAATCTGTCACCAAACACCGACCTCAAAATCTTGGACAGGTTGGATTGAAACTCCGAGACGGCTGAAGACACCTTCTTCGACAGATCCAAGATCTTGAACGTAGTATTGGGCTTCATTCCCAATGGTGACTTCATTTCGGGCAGCGATGTGAGCTTCTTCGTGGTCGTCTCTTCAACTGCATGTGGATCAAGTGACTGCGAAGACTTCAAATCCGGCACTGCAACTCTTCCAATGGTACTCATTGATCTGTTGAGCAAAGGCGGAGCTGCAGTGTGTATTGTCTCTGTCCTTGACGGGGTGCCTGGTGCGTGCTCCTGAATGACATCTGAGCTGAGGTCAGCGTTAGGTCTATTGATGATGAACCCCATTCTCTTAGCAGCTCTCGAGCTGACATAGCTGTCCGACGTTGATCTCGATCTTTCCAAAAACTTAGCATGCTTTGGCTCCGCTGCATCATCATCCACGACCGCGTGGTTCAGTTGATCATACTCTGGTTCGTTTGTCAGGTGAAGTTTCAACTGTTTGAGCCACTCCTCATTACTTTCGATGCACTTCATTTCTTTCAAAAGTTGCAGTTGTCGCTCATTCAACGGGTTTTCATCGATTTCCAGGAACTTAAGTCCCTTCAATGAAAGCATCGCCTTGGGAATACGCGTGAATTTGTTGGCCTTGAGGCTGAGAATCTTGAGGTTCTTCTTCAGGTATCCAAAGTCAAACGAGTCTTCAATGTCCAGAATCTCATTGAATGAGACATCGAGGATCTCAAGTTGTGGGAGGACCGTGAGCACTTTGGGGAACATGATGAATGCATTCTTGTGGATGTCGAGGTATTTGATGTTCTGCAAGTTTGAGAAGTTTGAGGGGAGACTTGTCAGTTGGTTCTTTTGAAGTGAGAGTCTCTCGATGGAATCGCGCATCAAGTCAATGGACTCCGAAGGGAGCGACTCAATCTGCAAACTCGTGAGCTTGAGACAGTACTTCTGCTCGTTCTGTGGTTCCAGCGTGTCATTATAAGCTATTGTCTCAGTGATCAGTTGTATTAGCCTTGTTCGACCGATGCCTTGTTCCGATGACATTTTTTAAGAAGAACAAATCTAGGTTGTTTTCGCAGTTCTGAGTTGCAGTCGGTTATGAACAGCTGTATGTGAGGCTTTGGAGAAGAAAGTTACAAGGAATTCAGACAGGCGAAACTGGTGGCCTCTGTGCACGAAAGTAACGGCGCCCTTTGGCCTTGTTTTCAGTGTTTTCATCATTATCGGCCGGAATTGGGCTCCGCCAACAGGTCGGATTTCGAATATGCCCTCTTCGGCTTTTCGAGACACTGGTTGGGAGGGAATAGAGAAAGAAGTACAAGTGGATATACCCCCACTCTATATCGATGAGTTCCAGAGCATTGAGAAGACAACAGCGAGAACTGGGTAGCGACTTGGGTCCAGTCGAGGATGATCTTCCTGAAATTGTCCCAGTGAAGAAGAACAACCTATTTGCATTGATGGGCGACGCCGACGAGGAAGATGAAGAGGAGGAGTCAGAGGGTGAATCCAAGGTACAAGAGAAGACCACGCCAGTGGTGCTCCCTACCAAGTCGCAGAAGAAGAAGAGCAAGAAGAAGAAGAATAAGCAAGTGAGGACCCCCGAGCCTTCCTCCGATGACGAGCTAGATCAAATCCTGGCTGAGTTGAGGGCGAAGGAGAAGGCCATTGATACCACTGCTCAGGAGTACCTTGACCAACAAGAGGACAACACGACACACGAGGATATCGACGATGAGTTTAAATACTTCACACCGCAGAAACAAGTCCGCTCTGTGTCACTGCTCACTGTGAGTGTCAAGGACCTTGACCCGGACAATGAGTTCAAGAAGCTGTTTGGTAACCTGTCCGCTGAGGCCATCTCCGATGCCGACTCGACAACGTCGACCTCGCTCAATCCGCAACAATTGCAGCAGATTAAGCGGCTGGCCAAAGTGATTCGTGGCTGGGGTGGACATGACCGTCGCTCAATCCCAGGCACTGCGAGAAAGTTGGTGTTGACAAAGATCCGTGATGACTGGCTACCGACGCAGCAGAAGGATATGACGATGGATGAACTGACGAAGAAGGAGCTTGTCGACGACATTCTTCAGAGAAGTGAGGATTGGGCCGATGTCATTCGTGACGACGTTGATGCGGCTTTGAAGGCTGGCATCACTTTCTACAAGTTCACGAGACCGAAAAGCAAGGCTGACTCGCAATTCTACCAATCTGTCGTGCTGATGCCCAACCACGAGAACCTGATGGCGCTGCTGAGCTTGAACCCGTACCATGCTGAGACGATTCTTCAAGTGGCTTTGATCTTTGTGCGCCAGGGCGACAAGTCCAACTCCAATGGCCTGGTTGAGCGCGCGCTGTTTGCGTTTGACCGCGGGTTCAAGCAAAGTTTTGATATCACGACGGGACTGTGCCGCTTGCCTTTCAATTACTATCTCAACAGACAGTTCCATCTCGCGCTGTTCAGATACGTCGAGGTCTTGACCAAGAAGGGAACGTATGCCACCGCGTTGACTTACTGCAAGGTCCTCCTGGGGCTAAACCCAGGATCCGATCCACTGGGTGTCAGATATTTCATTGATTTCTACGCTTTGCTGTCCGGCAACGAGCAGTATCTGGTTGACTTTGTCGCGAGTCCGTTGACCAGAACGTATGCCAAATGGTTCACTCCGGGTTTGGGATACTCTGTCGTGCTGGCCCATTTGCGCCTTGGCCAGGAAGAGAGGGCCCGCCAGGCGTTGAGGACTGCGTTTATCAAGCACCCGTTTGTCGGATACAAGCTGCTGGAAGCGATTGGGCTCGGCGAGGATCTGCCCGTTCAGGATTACTCCGTGTTTGAGGTTGGTGAGGAAACCGAGTGCGTCTGCGAGGCCTACTTGCTCCGTGCGCCGATCCTCTGGAACGAGGCCAAGGAGAGGAATTTCCTGCACGATGAGCTGTTGAGGCTCGCTGGTGGAAAATTGCTGTTCGAGCAGGCTCAGGACAATGGCACGATCCCGTTCAATTTCTTGAGATTTGCCGTGTTGTCTGGCGAGGGCAAGGTGATGGCCAAAATCCCGGCAGCCGTGTGGGACGGGAACGACATCTTTGAGTACGATGTGCTGCCGCCGAGAACTGGGGATGTCGAATTGCTCTCGGACTTTGTCGACGAGGGCATGATCCGAGGCATGGCCGACGAAGAGCGGATGATGGAGATGGTCCAAAGAATGAGTCTGCAAGAACTGGTGGAAAGAGGTGTCGACGTTGCCGAGGAAGACTGAAAAAAAAAAAGATGATGTTGCCGAGAAGAGAGAATCTTTTCTTTTTTTTTTTTTTTATCTTTTTTGAAATCTTGTGGCTCAACCGGTTCTTTTTTTTATGTCACAATTTTGGCGTCACCAGATAAAAAGAAATTCTGCACATTTGGGCAAGAAAAAAAAAAATTCTTTCTAAACCAAACAAGAAAAAAAAATAACCCGAGTATTGACAGTAGTCCGCATCCTGGAACAACCCACTGAGGAACGCCCGTTCGATCAATGCCTGTTCATAAGCATGATGACACCGTTTTCAAAACGGAGGACGCCAAACAACACTTTCTTTTGTGTCACAATGTTGACCAGAGCTTGAGCTTGCACAGGTCGCACTCGCCGGCGTCAGACTCTTCCTCCATCGTTTCGCTGAGTGCCCTGACACCGGTCCAATCCAACGATCCCCTTTGCCCTTCACAGTCGAAACTCGTTCGCAATTCGGGCCCTTTGCACGCAGCTGCCAATGTCTTTGACGACATCGCAGCAGCTCCAAGAACGACGTCGATATTGAAACCTGGCTCCCAGTTTGTCGGCTCGCAACAGTCTGGCCGGTCCGTTTACGAGGTGCACATCACTTTCAACCACGTTGATCTTGACAAGTCGACGCTCAACGGGTTTCTCCGGATTAAGGGCCTGACGGAATCGTACCCTGAGATCATCACGTACTTTGATGCAGAGCTGATCAGTGAAGAGTACAGCTTCCTCACCTCGCGCCGCGCGCACGTCCATGGCAAACCCACTCTTTTCAACACCTCGGACGAAATTGACTTGCAACATTGGTCCAAGTTCCCCTTCTGGAAAGCGGCCAGTGCTGCAGGAACAGGTGCCCCAGTCAGCAATGCCCAGACGTTCAAGAAACTCATTTCAAGCACGAGCTATGTCCATAAAAACTACTTGAACAAGAGGTACATCTACATGCGCTGGAAGGAGAAGTTTTTGGTGCCCGATGCCAACGTTGATAACATTGAAGGTGCCTCGTTTGCCGGGTTCTACTACATTTGCCTTGACCAGCACACGGGAGGCATCACAGGCTTGTACTACCACAAGAACTCGGAGAAATTCCAACAGTTGGAGCTGAACTTTGTCGAAAAGCGCGGTGTCTCTGGTGGATATCAGTTTATGTGAAGTGAGCGGGGGAGAGAATGGTTAAGGGTGGGGTAAATTGGATTTTGGAATGGTTAAGGGTTTTGGTTGTGATGGCCTAATGGGGTTTAATGTTAGTACTTATATAACCAGCAGTAGCAAAACTGGTTTCGAGTGTCTCTTTATATCGATGCGGATAAGGTTCACCGATGGCTGGGCTTAAAAGTTGTACGAAAGGCTAGTGATATCAGTGAGTAGACCAGTGAAAGACTTTCAAGTTTCTGGAGGGTTAAATCGGTCTTCCTCTGATCAAACTCCAGTGCACATGGTTTTGTCCAGCCTAAGCTTGAGGTTCGAGGGTTCGAGGGTTCGAGAGGGATTCTGCTGACATAATCCCATCCGCCCTCATTGAAATTTTTTTTTTTTTTTATCTATAGCTCATCTCTTCAATCTTCAAACCACAAAAACAGCGGTACGACTGATGGTGTCGAAGAAGAAGAGAGAAAAGAACAAGGACTTTGTGAAGACAAAGCTCAAGGTCGGTAAGACCGCAGCAAAGCCATCCAACCACACGGACACCTCGTTCGTCGCAAAGACCATCTCGTTGCCCAACCAGTCGCTGACCAGCAGCACTGTGACCCACAGCACTGAGGATCTCATCAAACGCCTCTCATTGACAAAGCACCATTCGAACCAGACCAGGAAAGAGACACTGATATACATTGAGCAGCACCTGCCGTCGTCGCCGACGCCGTACAAACAGATCCTCAACGCCATCACGCCGCTGATACTGGACCAGTCGCAGATGGTGCGCACGGCGTTGTTGTCCTTGCTGACGACAATCGCCACGACACAGCCGGGGATCATGGAATTGCATGCGCGCGGGGTTGTCCTGTATGTGCACTCGGCGATGACCCATATCAACGCGCCGATAAGACAGGACGCACCAAGGTTTATGAATGTGCTGATTGAGCACGGTGGCGACGCGTTGGTCAGAGCCGCATGGATCAAGAGTTTGAAAGGGTACTTTGCCGTGATGAACTGGACTGTCGATGAGATGAAGGAGAGTGTTTCTTTTGCCGTGACCACAGCGAGTGTTACGACCAGGACAAAATGGAAGGCCTCAGTGTTGGAATCCCTGGTTAACTTTATCAAATGTGGGGCGATGCCACCAAGCATTGAAGACGCCACTTCAGTGGTGCTGATGAGAGAAATAACAGAGAAATATCTGATGCCGTTGACACCCTCGCCGTTTGCCCATTTGAAACTGTTTGACAGGGAATTGACAGGAACCAGTGGGGAGACTAGTGCCAACAACGTTGTCGTCGACACCAATGCGACGAGTTGCGAGGACCATGTCAGCAGAAGACGGCTGCTGAAAGAGCTGTTTGTGCCGATGATGAAGAAGCAGGTGGTCGTATTGATCAAAGACGGTGGTGAGGTTGGCAAGTGGGCCAAAACGTTGGAGAAGCTGATTGACGGGGTTGAAGCTATCGAGGACACAGAGTGAATGCACGCATGACGCACTACAAGTGACTGTCAGATATTGGCTCGCTGTACGGATTAATCGGTCAAGGCAAACACTGTTTACAAGCTGAAACAGGCCCACTGCCATATGTGACTAGATGTGGAAACTTTTGAAGTAAATCACTTGATAGTATATGAGAAGGTTAAACAATTAATCAAGTCTGTTGATGCTCTAACGCTATTCTCTTCTTGCTGCACTTTATCAACCTGCTCGACACCACTAATGGCCAAAAGGCTGCAAGACATCAGTCCTTGGATTCATGTGATACTGAATCGTGAGATGACCGATCTGAGATCGCCCTCGTCGGTGCCGACATCGAGGTGGGCATCTCCCAACGCCTCTTTCAAACTCTCCTGGATAGTCGTGTCCCAATCAGTCCAAACAATGCACGCCAAAAGGCCCATACTGATGACAACAATGCCAATAAAGAGGCCAGCCCACATGCCAAAGAACTCCATCTTCCGACTAAAGGCAAACCAAAACCCGAGTGGTAAGGCCACGGCGTAGTATGACACTATTCCCAGCGCCGCAACCAGTTTCTGACGGCCCTGGCCACGGAGGATACCCCCTGCCACAGCAGCGAGGCAGTCGTTAACCTGGTACAACGCTGCAATTGGGATGATTCCCGAGGCAATTCTAATCACCTCGGGTTCTTTGGTGAACAGTGCAATAATGTCATACTGGTAGCAGGTCAAGACCAGGCAATTGACCACTCCAATGGCAAGTGTAAGGAATAGCGCTGCCTTGGTCGCTGTCATGGCACCTTCCTTCGACGCAGCTCCGATGTAAGAGGCGACACGTGTCGAAGAGGCAATTGACAGGGCAAAGGGCACTTGATAGGCCAAGATACAAATTGTCGCAATAACACTTTGTGCCGCAAGCGCATCAGTGCCAAACCGGGCCGCAGTCAAAGTGAGCACCTCGAAAGCGAGCCATTCACAAACGCAACCGACGCAGCCGTTGATCGATAAATCCACCATTCGTCCCCAATTCTGAAACATCGCACTGGTGAACCCGGGCCAGCACCTGTTCCCGGTGTAACGTATGGCATATGTGGCCAGGAACAATGCCATGGTATAGTTCGTGATGACAACCGCCGCAGGGGCGCCGATGAACCCCAAGGGTGTTCTCCACACGAGGTACCAGTTCAGCACTGCGTTCAACGGTGCTGCAACGAGAATGACATATGTCGAGGCATGGAAAATGTTCTGCGCCTGCAGATACCGTTTCAACGTCTCGAACAGAATGAACCCAGGAAGACCTGCACTGGAAACACGTAGATACCTCACTGCGAGCTCAACTAACTCCGGATCATCGACCAAGGCAGACAGAATTGGACGCGAAAGAAAGATCCAAGTGCCCCCGATAGGCACTAGCAACAGGAGCAAGAAAACAGTGCAACGGAGGAAGTGCAATCCAACGACGCGATAGTCGCCACGTCCAAAGGCCTGTGGGCATAGCGTATCGAGAGAAGTCGCTGTGCCTTGGAAAAGGCTATATCCCGTGATATTGGCTGTCATTCCAGCGAGCGACACTGCGGCGAGTTCAGTGCTGCCAATTTGGCCGACACTGAACACAGATGCGACGTTGAGGGAGTACTGGAGCAGGAATGTGATTGTCAACGGCAGGGTAAAGCTGCTGAGCGTGCGCAACTCCGCGCTGAAAGTTGTGTGCGTAATCGGCAAGACTCCGTGATGGGACAACGCGTGGTTCAACGTTGTGAGGGACGTGAGACGGCGCAGCGAGGCCAACGAGTTTCCCTGCGGGAAGTCCAATGAGTCAGGTTCCAATAGTGGCTGTGTATAGGCCGCCGGTTCCCTGCGGTCCCCCACGGGCCTCAGCAACGATGCTGTTTCAAAGAACAATTCGGTATCGGCCTCAGCAGCGTCAACGTTATCCGGTCCTTTGCCAAAGAGATCGAGGATGTTGCCGATGCCGTGATGGCTGCTGACGGAGCCTCTGCGCGCCTGCTCAGTGATGAGTTGGTGTTTGGCTAGCAGTGACTCCATCGGTGGGACGTCCATGTAGGCAGCAGGGCCGGAGGCGAAGGGTTGGTCGGACATTTGGCAGTATGTGGAAAGGTAGAAAGAAGAGAGGTATCGAAATCGGTTCCTGAAATAATCGGATGAACGTGTTGACATTTTGCCCGATTTGGGAAAGAAACGCGGGGTTGGAAACAATAACCGGTTATCGGGGCTTCTTAACCACACAGCAGAAGCTGGCCCGGAATTATATGGGGGTTTGTCTGCAATTGGTCCCAATGATAGTTTATTATATTCTCAAGGTATTTTAATAACCACCATTAGGTAAATGGGCTGGCTATTCAAATCAACTGCAAAGGAGCCTGAAACGCCCAAGGGAACAGCTGAGCGTGAACTCCTGGCCTCGCTGCCTCCGGAACTGCAACAAACCTACCTCACACACGGACAGTCGAGCAAGTTCTCTTCGCCGTCGGCTGCCCAACTGACCTCACCAGCTGAGCTGGCCGCTGTCAACTGCGCCGAATACGACCAGCAGTTCCTCGACTGCGTCACGAAGGGCTCTTTGAGAGACAAGCTCACTGGTTGCGGTGCTCAGGACAAGACCACAAAGAAATGTCTCAAGTTGCAACGGCTCTTGTTCTTCGAGCTCGGCTGGCGTATGGTTCAGAACGAGAAGGATGTCCAACGTCTGGGAGACGTCGCCGATGTGCTCGGTGAGAAGCACATTGGACAGTTCGAAGGTGTCTTGAACAAAGAGATGAGGCAGGATGCCATTGCAGCGAGAGAAAAGTTGTGGCACTGAACTGCGCCACTGTGTATTTATTCCGTTCCCTTATTTATCAATGAAGCCAATTCTTTCCATATCCTAGTCATTTCGTCCCTTTTAATACGCACGAGCCCGCTCGTCGATGGAAGGACAAAAACCTGTGGCGTCATCAGTCCCTGTTCTTGCAACCCCCATTCGAATCTGGGTTGCCTCTTTTGACCCAGGGATTTCAACACGGCGTCCCAAATGCCTCTCCCAACAAAGCAGACCACTCCAACGTCTGAATGTTGAAACTTGTCAACGAGGACACGGGCGCCTTCGCGTATCTCTTGTGCACTGAGGTCAGTTGCTGCCACTGTCGGACGCATCGCAAGATCAGTGAACCCGATGCCAAATCGCTCCTGCATTGCCACGTCGTCGGCCGGTTTCAACGGGGCCGTGCCAGAAGGAAGGATCCCTGATTCGTTGAGCAGAGGCCAGAACTTGTTCGTTGGGTGTGCATATCTGTGCTGTGCCTGTGACGATTTGATGCTGGGATTGTAGCCTATGAAGACCAGTCGGAGTGGGGTCCTCGATGTCAACATATCGGGCAGTTCCTGTAAATGGGGCCCATTTGTCGCTGGGACTCGTGGAGTTGGGCGAGAGCGAGAACGAACTCGTTGAAAAGATTTGGATGAGTAGGAGAACCGCTCTTTGAGTGAGTCCAATGGAACCACTGCCATGGGGAAACCAGATTTTGATTGTCAGGTTTCTTTTGTCACAGAGCACTAGATTCGCTTTCACTTTTTGGGGATGACAGGCCGGGTAAGTGTATGTATAAGCCCAGCAATATAATAAAGACACCAAATATATTCCTTTCCATAACATTGTACGAAAAGATCAAAGTGAGACGCTTAGCTGCTGTTTGCCAGAGAAACAAACAATTGTTTGTAATTTATCACTATACAATTCTGCATTCCGGCACGAATTGGTCGGATGATGCAACAAGAATTGATCGAGAGCCTGAGATTATAATGCTGGACCCCTTGGCAAATGTAGCCAAATATGTGCGACATCCACTCTCTTGAGTTAAGACTACTTACAACCCCAAGTCCTTCTTCACCATCGCAGCGCAGATGGGATGGTACACACCCTTGAACTTCTGGAACGTCTGCAAGGCCAACTCGTGGTCAACCTCGTTCAACTGTCTGTAACCCGGTCTCACGTACTTCATTCTACCGACAGTGCCCAGCCAGGCACTCAAATCCTGGTAGAACTCAGTCTTGCGGGCAGACAACTTCAACTTGAAGAAACGAGAAATGATCTCCGTGTTGCGCGAGCTTTGCAAGGCTGGGTACGTGGCAATCAAGGCATCAATGGCGACGCTATGCGAAGACCAAGTGGAAGATGGCGTCTCTAGCAACAGATCGAGGAGCAGGATACGTTGCGGAGAGGTGAAAGACGCATAGGTGGCCTTGTGCTCTCCATGGCCAAACAAGGCCGTGAACTGGTCGACAGCGGTGAACTCTTGGGCCTTCGCAGTCCACAGTTGGGCCAATGCGGCAACCTGGTCAACCAAAGTAGTGTCAAATGGGAACTTTGGTGGCAAGCCTGGGGTGTACAACCACAAGTCCCAGTCCCACTCGTCAAGAACCTTGACCTTGGTCTCGTCATCCGCGTAGAACTCGTACAAGGAGTCGACAAACTGATAGGTGTCAATGCTCTGTTTGGAGAATTTGGAGAAGTAGAACTTGATGAATGGGTCAAACTCGGCAATGCCACCGAGGGCGTGCTCCAAGTTGAAAATGAGGTTGGCACCCTTTTCGTATGGAACGGAGGAGAAAGTGTCGTCTGGATCGATCTTGCCCTGCTGCAAATCCTGCACAAGACGCGAGTATTCAGGCTTAGGCAGCGCGTCAATGGCCTCAATCAGTGTACCCCAGCCCTGAATATACTGGAAGTGCCTGTTCTGTTCATCGACGGAGCCGTCTGGCAAGGCAGAAGTGATACGTCTCTCGAGGTACACTGTCCAACCTTCGTTCAGGTAGAAGTGTTCCCAGGAGCAATTGGTGACATTGTTACCAGCCCACGAATGGGCAAGCTCATGGGCAATGACATCAACTTGGGACTTGTCATAAGAGATCAGCGTTGGCGTGACAAACGTGATGTTTGGGTTCTCCATGCCTCCATACGGGAACGAGGCCGGGTTGACCAGGAAGTCGTAAGTGCGCCAAATGTAAGGCCCGGCAACACTCTCGGCAATCTGGATGAAACGCTCCATATCCTCAGCAAACTCGGCACGTGCAGCCTCGAGCAAATGAGGCTCAGCGTACAGAGTGGAACGAGGACCAATGGCCGCTGGTGTGAAGTTTCCCGACGCGATGGCCACCAGGTACGATGGGATCGGCACTCTTTGCTCGTACTGATAGACGTTAGAGTCGTTGGCAGCTGACGGCAAACCAGAGAACACGACAGGGTGCTTTGAGGAGATTGTGGCTGTGAAGGTGGTCTTGACAGCTGGGGTGTCGAAACACGGGAACAAGGCACGCGCATGGATTGGCTCGAGTTGGGTAAAGACGTAGTCAGCCGCGTCAACAGTCTCAGCGTTGGTCTTTAGCCATTGGACCGCAGTTGACTCCGCGGTGGTGCTGAAGTCTAGCAGCAACTCCAAAGCGGTGGCCTCCGGTGCGGAGTGTGGGATCGTTAGTGCCGCCCCCAATGGCTCGATGCGGTCGGGAAGGGTGAAGGACTTGGACTCGCCGTTGATTGTGACGGAGTTGACCTGAATGAACGAGGAGTCCAAAACGATTGCATCGATGTCTGCTTTGGTGGTCAGGTCGAACTTGACTGTGCCGGCAATGGCCTTTTTGGAGAAGTCAATGGCAATGTCAAAAGTCGAATGGTTCACTTGGAATTGGAGATAGTTTGACAGTGTCGAATGGTCCTGCACTGGTGATTGGGCAGGACGGCGCTGCTGAAGCGCTGATGGAAGTTGGCGGGCCATTGCTGTCGTTTTCTTTGTCACTGAGAATGCTCTTTTGAAGAAGGACAGTTTGTTCATTTGAAACAAGAACTAGAAGAGAATCTTTCGGCAACGGGGATCGAGGGGGCCCCTTAATTTCAACTAGGCAAAGCGGGCCCCCCATGCCGAGATCAGGGTAACCGCAGTTCCACCCAGCGAGATCAGCCAGCTGGAGGAACGGCGTTGATTGGGAGCCCCGAGTCAGATCCACACTTCGACCGACCGCTAGATCTCACAATCATTGCTACAAGGCTGATACTGTGTACTGTATTGCATTTGTCTAGGCTGGCAGCTTGTCCTTGATGAACTCAAGGACGTGGGCCAACTCCTCCGGGGCGACGCTGTGAGCAGTGTCCGGATAGGTTCTGTAGTCGTACTTGGTGAAGCCCAGCTCTTTGGCGAAGAAATCGGCAGTGGCGTCGCCCACACGCTTAGGAATCAGCTCGTCCTCCTCGCCGTGGCCGTGGAAGACCGGCGTGTCCACGTTTTGCTGCTGTTGCACCGACTTTAACAGGTCCAAAAACGGGTACGCCGCCGGCGACAGGGCCAAAACACCAGCAAACTTGTTCTGGGCATCCACTACTTTGCCCAACGCCAGTGCGCCTCCCTGCGAGAAGCCCCCAATGATGATTCTCTCCGTTGGGATGCCCTCGGCAGTCACCTCCTGGACATACTCATCGACGGATTGCAATGCCTTGGTGAACCCCGGGTTGTCACCTTTGGCAGAGCCGAATTGCAGGATATCGAACCAGCCAGGCATCACGTGGCCCTGGTTAGCAGTGATTGGGATCGCTGGCGCGTTGGGGAACACGAACCGGATGTGGTTGAACGCCGGCGACCGTTGCGCGTACTCGGCGAGGAAGGACCAGCCGGAACCACTGTCCCCGAGGCCGTGGAAGACAATGACAGCGGCAGTTGGTTTGGCAGTGCGGGCAGGCACACGGACAGCGGAAAGGGCAGACATTTTAGTGCTGTTGGTGTTGTTGTTGTTGGTGATACTTGTCAGGTTGTAAATCAGTAAGGCCGCGAAAAAGGCCAGTAAAGAGAAGAGCTTGACAAACATTGGCGACTGAACATAGCGTTTTACAAGGACAAGGGTCTGCCTTTATATATTATAATTTGTTCAGAGTCAGTGTCAGCCTCATGTATGACTAAGGGTATGTCATCAAATGTCAACAAATGTCGACCCTACGCGCATTCTCTGAAACGAATAAACATGAAATTATTGAACCGGAACCCAAAAAATCTATAGAACAACCTTCTGCGCCAACTTGTTCTTGTACTCGGTGATACTGCCATTCCATCTGGTAGCTGTCTTGTGCTCAACGACAAAGATGTCCTTGGCAATCTTGTCCAACAGTCTGAAGTCGTGCGAAACGACACAGACACCACCGTTGAACGAGTTGATGGCATCGGCCAGGGAGTCAATGGTTGGGATATCCAAACCGTTGGTAGGCTCATCCAGCAGCAAAATATTTGGAGACTCAAGGGCAAGCAGAGCAAACACCACTCTGGAACGTTGGCCCTCGGACAAAGTACCCATCTGGGCTGTTTGGCCCTCACCAGTCAAACCATATCTGCCCAGCTGGCCTCTCCAGTATTGGAAGTCCTGCGAAATGTGCGAGAACTTGTCACGGACAAACTCCAACGGGGTCTTGGACAAGTCCAGTTGGTCGGCAGAGTGCTGGGAGTAGACACCAACCTTGATATGGGTGTGACGCGACACACGTCCCGATTGGGCCTGCAATTGACCAGTCATAATCTTCAACAGAGTCGACTTACCCACACCGTTTGGTCCGACAAGGGCAACACGCGAGTCCATGTCGATACCAAAGTTCAAGTGCTCGTACAGGTTGTTCTCTGGGTTGCCATCATAGGAGAAAGAAATGTCGTCAAAGGACAGCACTGGAGGTGGGAGCTTCTCAATCTCTGGGAAAGTGAAGGTGAAAACCCTGTCTGGAACAACCTTCTCAACCAAACCGTCAGCCTCCATCTTGTCAAGAATCTTTTGTCTCGACTTGGCCTGCTTGACCAGGTTGGCATAGGTACCAGCAGAGGCAATGAACTTCTTGATGTGGGCAATCTCCTCCTGTTGCTTGTTGTAAGACTTCATTTGGTTGGTCTCCAACTCGCTTCTGGTCTTGACATAGGAGTCGTAGTTACCACCGTACATCTGGATACCCTTCATTCTCATGTCAATCATGTTGGTACAGACACCGTTCAGGAAATCTTGTGAGTGGGAAACAAGAACCAAAGTACGGTCAAATCTCTTCAGGTACTCTTCCAACCAGACACACGCCTCAAGATCCAAGTGCGCAGTTGGGTCGTCCAGCAGCAGCAAAGTTGGTTTGACAAACAGGGCCTTGGCCAATGCAACACGCATCTTCCAACCACCAGACATGTCCTTGGTCTTCTTGTTGATCGTCTTGGAGTTGAAACCCAAACCAATCAAAATAACAGCAGCACGAGACTCAAAAGTGGCGGCATCCATACCGTCGATTCTCTCGTAAATACCCTCCAAGACCGGCGACTCTGGGCCGTCTTCAACAATAATGTGCTCAACCTGGTCCTCCAGTCTCTTCAACTCAAGCTCAGCCTCACGGACAACGTACTCCAAGGCACTGTACTCGGTTGGCTCAGCAGGCTCGTTCAAAAGGTAGATATCAATGTTCTCTGGGATTGGGAACTCTCTCGCAGCAATGGCGTTCAGCAACGTCGACTTACCACAGCCATTCTCACCCAGCAAACCGTAACGACGGCCATAGTTGAGCTCCAAGGTGGAGTCTTGAATCAAAACCTTACCGTGGAAAAGCAAGGAGACAGAGGATAGCTTGATATCTCTAGAAGTCTCTAGAGAGTCCAAGACACCAGTGGTGACTCTGTCAGACAAACCATCCTTGTCCTGTTGCAACTTCAACTTGGCAATCTCTTCGGCAACGTCCTCGGCGCTCTTCTCGCTCTTCTTTGGCTTCTTACCAGAAGCAGCCTTCTTGGCCTCTCTCTTGGCCTTGGATGCAGACACGGCCATTGTAGATATGCAATTGGATGTGTAAAGGGGGTAAAGTATGTGTTTTTACGTCTAATGCTCTTCGCCCACAGAAAAAAAAAATCTTTTTGAAAAATTTCAAGGAGGGTAACGGGCTTCTCGAGCCATCGCGAAAGTTCGCGAATTGTTGCGGGACTTCAAAGGTAACACGATCAATGGCTAGAGCATCGCTGCTTTCTTTTATCAATGCATTTAAAGATATAAGACAGTCCACTCGTTACTCGGACCTCAGGCGACAGGCGACAGGCCTGAGACTTTATTACTCCCTTGGGCTTCGAGAATTGAGAAGGAACTCCGCGAGACCTTTGTGAATGACGTCTACAAGATGATGATGTATATTGTAGACAGCTACTGGTAACGCCCTATTAATATCAACACCGAGATTCTTTATATTAACTTATTTGCATCTTACCAGGACGCCTAGGGAGACTTTCTACTCATCTACATCTGTCATTCTCAAATCCAAGATCATGAAACATTGGCTAGTCTCTCCACAATCTGAACCAACTCATCATACTCTCCTAGAAAAGTGATGTGTTCGATCGCAGTTTCCTTCAACTCACCCAGAAACTGTACAGTATACTCAAACGACCCTTTATCTTCCAAGTAGTCAACTGCAAACTTCTTGAGTTGGTCATCTGTGGTACGTTGCTTCAAGATACCCAGGAGGGTTTTATCGCTTTGCGAAGCAGCAAGTGCATGAACAATGGGGAAGGAGAACTTTCCCTCGGTGATGTCCTCACAATAACCCTTGTTCTTCTGCAACTGGTCACTCTTTAAATTCAAGTAGTCGTCCCTGATCTGATAGATTATTCCCAACAGGTTCACCAATGGCACCAGACCGTGACTCCCCGAGTCTTGAAATAGTTCCATCAGTCTGATGGCTAGTCTGAACAATCCTCCGGTTTTATTCATCACCATTGTGAGATACTCCTTCTCAGTGGGCACAATCAGGTTGTCTCTCCAGTGCAAATCCATGCATTGCCCTCTGTGGAGGTTCAAAAGTTCATCGTTAAAGATCTTGACACATTGGCACCTCTTGGCCTCTGTTGGGCACAGTTCACTAAGTCTGATCACCTCGCTAAAAGATTTGAAGTAAATGTAGTTGGATGAGTTGATGGTAAAAGGGACGCCATAGATAAGATGCGCAGTTGGTTGGCCCCTTCTCAGATTGGAGTTGTCTTCGATATCGTCGATCAGGAGAGATGCAGTGTGAAGAAGCTCAATTATGGTGGCAATAATTGAGAGTGGCCTCTCATCGATGTTCAGAATCTTGTTAAAAGACTGTATCAGTTTAGTTCGGAGTTGTTTGCCCTTGTTCTTGTTGAGGTAATTGAAAGGCTCGGTGATTGTCGCCTCTTGGGATTCTGACCACTCAGGATCACTGTTGAAGATTTTCTGGATTTCAATAGAGAGGACCATAAACACAAATATTTGGAAGCTCTCGAGGTCAAGTCCTCAATTGTGTCAAATCGATCAAAAAGAGTCTATGCTTTTGGGCAATTGCGCAGACAATGGGGGATCCCGGTGTGAAATACGGTAACTCCGACCGCTTACTCACGTGCCAAATGGCAAGTCACATGCCGATACCCTCGGCTTCTGAATCGGGAAATGTTATTACGTGCGCGTCGCTCAAAATATTCTGAACGAAAGCGTCAAGCACGGTAAACCATCTCACCACCCACCTCCCAAATACCAATTAAAATGGATGAGCTCGTTGACACAGTGGACGCTATTTTCAGTGATAGAGTGCGCCGTTTTCAAGAGTTCCTAGACTATGAGGAAGGCGCCACAGACTACAGACAAGCTATCAGGGATCTCCTCGGGAAAGGTGACAGAAGATTGACCGTGTCCGTCGATGAGCTACGTGAGTTTGACCGTGCAGTTTGGATGGGCCTGCTTGATGAGCCTGCTGAATATCTCCCGGCCTTTGAGAAAGCACTCAGGGACAATGTTGTTGCCATTTACGATCCAAACAACCCAAACTTCCAGACCTTGAGCGACCAAGACACATTTTACCTGTCATTCAGAGGCGCATTCGGTCATTACAACGTGTCTCCAAGAACCATCAGGGCCACACATTTGTCCAAGATGATTTCTGTCGAAGGTATCGTCACCAGGGCCTCACTGGTGCGTCCAAAGATCTTGAGATCTGTGCATTACAGTGAAAAGACTGGTCGTTTCCACGCGAGAGACTTCTTTGACCAAACCACCTCATTTAATCCAATCAGTACGCCGCCAGTGTACCCAACAGAAGACTCTGATGGTAACAAGTTGTCCACCGAGTACGGTTACTCGACTTATAAGGACCATCAGACAATCACAGTGCAAGAGATGCCGGAGAGAGCACCAGCTGGACAACTGCCTAGATCCCTGGAAGTTGTGTTGAACGATGACCTAGTAGACCAATTGAAGCCAGGCGATAGAGTCCAAATCGTCGGTGTTTACAGATCACTCGGAGGTGGTGGCAACCAAACCTCAAGTTTCAGAACAGTCATCCTGGCCAACTCCATTTATCCCCTCCATGCCGTCTCCACAGGTGTCTCAGCCATTGAAAACATCACGGACCATGACATCAGAAATATCAACATGGTCTCCAAAGAGACAGATCTCTTTGAACTTGTTTCCCAATCATTGGCCCCATCCATTTATGGCCACTCTTATATCAAAAAGGCCATTCTGCTGATGCTGATGGGAGGTGTCGAGAAGAACTTGGACAATGGCTCCCACTTAAGAGGTGACATCAATATCCTAATGGTTGGTGATCCATCGACTGCCAAATCTCAGATGTTAAGATTTGTCCTCAACACTGCGTCTTTAGCTATTGCCACCACAGGTAGAGGCTCCTCCGGTGTTGGTTTGACCGCTGCAGTTACCCATGACAAAGAGACCGGTGAGAGAAGACTGGAAGCCGGTGCGATGGTTCTTGCCGATAGGGGTATTGTCTGTATTGATGAGTTTGACAAGATGTCTGACGTCGATAGAGTCGCGATCCACGAAGTCATGGAGCAGCAGACAGTGACCATTGCCAAGGCTGGTATTCATACTTCTTTGAACGCTCGTTGCTCCGTTATCGCTGCTGCCAACCCGGTATACGGTCAATACGATGTTCACAAGGACCCACATCAGAACATTGCACTTCCAGACTCTTTGCTGTCCCGTTTCGATTTACTCTTCATCGTCACAGATGATGTCAACGTTACCAGGGACAGAGCCATCTCCGAGCACATGCTGAAGACACACAGATACATTCCAGTGGGCTACTCTGAAGGAGAACCAATCAGAGAAGCGTCTGGTCTGTCGTTGGCCATTGGAAATGAGAAACTTGACGAGAACGACGACCAGAACCCTAATGAGAATGACGAAAATGAATCAGTCTACCAGAAGTTCAACCCACTGCTGCATTCTGGTGCCTTGGAAGCGTACAAGGAGCGTATTCATAAGCAAGCCCATGCCAATTTGAGCAAAAAGCCAAAGATCCTATCCATCCCGTTCATCAAAAAGTACATTCAATACGCCAAGAGTCGTTACCAACCGGTATTGACCCAGGAGGCATCCAGCCACATTGTCGAAGTATACACTCACTTGAGAAACTCCGATGCCAGGGCTGCCAAGAGTGCATCCCCAATGACAGCACGTACGCTTGAAACTTTGATTCGTCTAGCTACAGCTCACGCAAAAGTCAGATTGAGTAAGACTGTTGATAGACAAGACACTGAGGTTGCAGAGGAATTATTGAGATACTCCTTGTTCAAGGAGACTAAGGAGAAGAAGCCAGCCAAGAGAGCCAAGAAAGACGCATCTCCGAAAGACAACTTGGACTCTGAATCTGAAGGAGAAGGAGATGCGGTTGCTCCTTTGCCTCAAAGCAGTCAACGACCAAGAACCTCACAAAGAACTCGTGCCTCGAGAAGCTCACAGGTAGACAATACCCAATCACAACACAATGAGGCGGACTACGTGCCAGTGGAAGATGATTATGAGGACGAGTCCCAATCCCAGAGCCAATCGCAAGCACAACTTGAAAGAGAGCCAGAGAGGCTGATTGAAGATTTGCGCATTGAGCCAGTGCGTGAGCCATTACAAGAGAGAGGTTTGAACTTCAATAGCAACGTTAGCAACGACTTCATCTCCCAGGACCGCTTCCACACCTTGTCCAAGATCTTCTCTGAATTGTTCGCCAGTTCACTGTTCGAAGCTGACGATGGTGTCCCATTGCAGAGCTTGTTTGAGCACCTGAATGAGAAGATTATGGATAAGGAGGACGTTTTCACACTTGATGAGTTCATGTCGGGTTGCGCCCGTATGGTTGATGCTGAGCACATGATGATTGTGAACAACAGAGTTTATTCTACAATCTAATCTAGCCGGTTTATGTTTAATATAACGTCAAATAGAAAATGGGTAATACGATACGATGATGTAAATGCGATTATCTATTGTGTCGGTGATCCATAATAAATCATCTGGTTTTCCGGGCAGTACGGTTGTCCCACGGGTTTCAACGGGCTTCCAATTGGCAGAATGTCACTTGCCTGAGTAGAATATTTCCTGTTGGCGTTCCAGCCATAGTAAGACTTGGCCCTGATGAAGCCAAAGATGAAGTTCGATGTGAAAGCCCATGCGACAAAGCCAAGAATGAACACACCGATGGCCTTTGCGCCGATTGGTTCAATCAACGAGTTGACAATTATGCCTAAAGTTTCTGCGCTGACACTTGCCTTGCTGGCCTGAAGGGAAGGATCACGATTCATGCAACGCTCCCATCCAACGCACAGCTCCTCCAATGCGGCCACACGGGTGTTCGGGTGGCATCTATTCTCAACGTAGTTCCGGGCGCACTGCGAAACCTCCAGGGCAAGATCACGCGCATACTCTTCCATTTTGATGTTAATGTCGGACTTCACCGTTTTGATGGCACTGATGAGCACGTAGATGGCAACGCTGGAAGTAATCGCGTTGAAGATGAGTTGTAGGTAAGACGAGATCAGGTAGGGCGTTGGTGCCTTTGGTTCGGCAACCTTTGACCATGGGGCCGGTAGGATAGAATCATCAGAGCAGTCAGACTCAAGGAATGATCTGGAAGGCGATGACTGTGGATAGTAATGATGATGATGCATCTGGAATTGGATTGGTGTGTTTTGTGCCCATTGCATTTGGCCATTGCCTCCACCGTATGGAACCAGTCTTGTTGGCGTGGACTCATCATCGACCGATGAGTTCACTACTTCTTCGGAGTCATCTGTATCTGAGGGGAGGAGTTCTTCTTCTGAATTATTTTGCAAAGGCTTGTGTCTGCGTCGTTGGCTTGCTTGCTGGTCGGGGGAACTGGCGCCTGTGCAGTAAGACGCGTCAAACTCAACCGTTGACTCTGAGTGGTTCTCTTGAGCATATAGAACAGAGTCTCGGGTGTTAATCCTTGGACGCAGGGGCGAACCTGTGGCGATTTTGGCACCTAATAGGGTAGGTGTGAACAATGCAGCGACGCCAAAGCTTCCATCCGGGTCATCCATCAAAACGTCCTGGTCGTCATCGGCATCCGGGAGAATCTCGTCTGTGTCATCATCGGTGAAGTTGTCAGCTGAGTATGGCACGGATCTCAGAGGAGAAGACGTGCGAGGTGCGTAGTCGTGTTTGAACCTGGATTCCCGCAGGAAATGGTTTGGTGTGCTGTCCAAAGGACTGTCGCTGAGTGAAAGAGTCGAAGTCTGGTTGAGAATGTCGTGGGTTTCACTGGAGTTGTCATCCAGCGATAAACTGTTCAGAGAGGGCAGGTCAGACATCTGAAACGGTCCGGTTTCTAGCAAAATTTGGTTTGTGTGGGCTCAGGCTGTGAGTTTTTTTTTTGCGCTTCTCTTTGTTTTGATTATGTGTCCCCTACCGAACATGGCACTTCCATTTGACAACGGGGGGGGGGGGGCAACAAATCAAACCGTCAGAAGTTGATAGAGTCATCACTGGGCTGTTTGCATGATGTCAAAATAGTCAATCGCTAGTCACCGTGTTCAAACTTCATTCTTTTCCGGATTGTGTCCAAAACCGGCCGCATAATTTGCATTCACTGGCCGTTGATTGGTGGATTCAGAAACCACATATTTCGTCGAGGTTTGGCTAGGAAGACTCAAAAGCACTCATCCACGATCTTTCCTAATACGATAAGTCCGTTTTTTTCTCAAGTTTTGCCACCTATTTGCAATTCAAATTCATTGAAGCTGCCCCCATTTTAAGGTCTCTCCCAAAACGGGATATTTTCCAAATCCGGATTAAATTTTCACATGCCAGTGAATAACGGGAAAAATAAAAAAAAATTCATTGCATCAACCAATAGTTTTGACCACTACTTGTCAAACGACGTGATCCTAGATCCATCTCTCCTGGGCAGTATAATATTCCAATAGCCACTTGCTCACGTTTTTTGTTTTTGCTGCACCGACCGCCACCGGAAACTATCAACAACCCAATCCCTTTTTAAACGCCACGATCTTGCCCGCCTCTAAAGCCCTCAGCAACGTTCAGAATATGGCCAAAGATAAACCCACGAAAGAAGTCACAGAGGTGCATACCACCAAGGCCCCAGAACCACAGCTTACAGAACGCGAACAAAAGAAGCAGAACTTCATTGTCCGCACGACATGGACCGTCGTCATGATTTTGGCCTTTTTGGCCGTAATAGCGATGGGTCACATCTACATTGTGCTCATGATCCTCGTGGCCCAAGTGCTGGTCTTCAAGGAGTGTATCTACGTCACATCACAGGCCTCTAAGGAGAAGAATCTGCCGTTGACAAAGTCATTGAACTGGTACTTCTTGTTCACCACTATTTATTACCTTGATGGAGAGTCCTTTATCCACACTTTTAACCATTTGATCTTCACCAACCAATTCATCACGCCCTTGGCCAACCACCACAGATTTATTTGTTACATCTTGTACGTTCTCGGCTTGGTGTTCTTCGTTGCCACATTGAAGACTGGTCATTACAGATTCCAATTTGCCCAACTATGTATCACCCACATGGTCCTCTTGCTGGTTGTCTTCCAGGCACACTTGGTGATCAACAACATCTTTAACGGACTGATCTGGTTCCTACTTCCAGTTATCCTGGTCATCGTCAACGATATCTTTGCCTACCTATGTGGTATCACTTTTGGTAAGACCCAGCTGATTGCCATTTCCCCAAAGAAGACGCTTGAAGGTTTTGTTGGTGCTTGGGTTTTCACCTCCATCAGTGCGATTATCCTTGCCAGGGTCCTTTCTCAATACAACTACATGATTTGCCCTGCGTCTAACTTACACCAGAACGCGTTTAGCAACTTGAGTTGTGAAATCAACCCAGTGTTTGCTCCGCAAGACTACGGTATCCCACCAATCATTGCCGAGAACTTGGGCTTCAATAAGCTCACGATCAAGCCAATCTACTTCCACGCGCTGAACCTGGCCTCCTTTGCCTCATTCATTGCTCCTTTCGGTGGCTTCTTTGCCTCTGGTTTGAAGAGAACCTTCAAGATGAAGGACTTTGGCCACACAATCCCAGGCCACGGTGGAATCACTGACCGTATTGACTGTCAGTTCTTGATGGGCTCCTTTGCATACCTATACTACGAGACCTTCTTGAGCTCCCACCGTTTCAACGTTGGATCCATCTTGCAAATAGTCGTTACCAACCTCGAACCAGCTGACATTATGTCCCTTGTGCAGAAGCTGGTGCTGTACCTGTACAATCTTGGCCAGATTGACGAGGCCACTTTCCAAAAGCTTGGGCAACTGTTGAACTAGAGAAGACTCATGTAATTAACAAGGCATTTATTCAGAGAAACGGAGGTGTCTGTGTAGTAGTTTGCCATCGGACAAAACGCGGCCCAGGCCCAGGTCCACAGCTAGAAACAAAACCCGAAAGAGGAAGGATTATGCCCAATGACGTTTCTCCAAAAACGCTAAAGAAGACAAGGGAGGGAAACACCCCACCCACCCCTTTCTCCCCCGGATTTGAGATGAGAGAAGAATTTCCGACCGCATTTCCACAATTTGTCATCAAAAAGAACAATTTCTTGTTTCTGAAGGTGGCAAATTTAAAAGCAAATTGGATTGCATCTCAACATATCCGAATCCACAACAGTTGACGGCTGTAGGCAATGAGTGACGTGCTATCGAAGAGACAGGTCAGCGAAGCCAACCTCGTTGAGCCAGCCGGCCACGAGAACAAGAAACGTGAGACTGCAAAGAAGGCGAGCAAGCCAGGCAGAAAGCCACTTGACACGGAGCCCAAGAACAAGCGTACGGCGCAGAATAGAGCTGCACAGAGAGCATTCAGAGAGAGAAAGGAGCAGAAAATGAAGGACTTGGAGACTAGAATCTACACGTTGGAGTCTGAGAAGAAGAATGCAGATACTGAGGCTGATTTCCTGAGACTGCAGGTGCAGATGCTGATGAATGAGCTTGCTAAGCACCGTGGCACAACCGATATCAGCGACTTGAAACTACCCACCAAAGCCTCGAACAGTTTGGAAACGCCTCCATCCAGTGAGGAGTCGTCTACTTTCACGCCACTCGATTCGGGCAAGGCTGTCGCTACCGATGAAACCAACAATGTTCCTGAGTTCTCCTTTGAGTTCCCTTGGAACCGCAAGAACTCTTTGAACACCCCTTCCTCCTCTGTGTCTACGTCCAAGTCACCAATATTCTCCTTGTCTTCGAGCAACAACATACCGACACTATCATCCAATGCCTCCACCACATCCTCCTCGAACTCCCCATTCGAATTGTATAACACTGAAGATCAAAAGGACCTACCTTTGTTCAGCCAAGTCAAGAGCAATATCAATCCAACGCAGGATTTCGACTTCAATGCCCATTTTGATGAGGGTATTTCCGATTTTTGCTCTGAACTGAGCTCTGCATGCGGAACAAAGGACTGCCCAGTGCCGAAGTCCAAGTCTCAAGCGGGGACTCCTCTCCCGGCGAAGGCTTCAGCTTTAGCTCCTACTCCATCGTCAACTTCAGATCCATATTCTTTTAACGACAACAATCTCTTGGGTGGATACACTGCTTTTGACCCATCGTTGGCATTTGACACTAATGACACCATGGGTGCCAATGGCCTATTTGAGCCTGATCCTTTGGCAGGGTTGACCACAGAAGAGTCTATGTATGATCCATTTGGTCTTTTCGGCAGCAATGCAGCCAAATCACCAATCGTTGAAACGGTGGTGCCGCAACAAGCTCAGCCACAAGACACACAACAGTCACTTCTTGAGAGCGAAGTTGTGCCCGCAAAGGAGAACAAGTACCTCAAATGCACAGAGATTTGGGATCGTATAACGTCACATCCAAAGTATTCTGACATTGATATTGACGGTTTGTGCAGCGAATTGAGAGCAAAAGCCAAGTGTTCCGACAAGGGTGTCGTGATCAACTACATGGATGTCAATGATGTTATTGAGAAGTCACTCCCTAACTGATTGAGCATTCTTAAACTGGGTTTTTGTTTTGTTATTTTTTTCTCTTCAATTCTAGTTATGCCCTACTTCTAGGTCTACGTTTGTTAATTTTTGTTGTCTTGCTTGGGATCCTGTTATATAATGGTTGAGTTTGTTGGTCGAAGTATATTTTGTTTTGGACGTTACTTCAATTCACAGTACACTAACTATTTTACCAATGTAGTTATGTTATTACCCAATGCTTAACATGACAAACATACTAGTTCCAGCGCTGGTTGAGGCCAGCTCTTACTCCACATTGATGTAGATCTTGTTGAAGTTTATCAGACTGAGGATGCGGGAGTACTTGAAGAACTGGAAAAAGAGTTTGCTGAAGAATCCATTACCGCCCATGGCAGTTCCCATGGCAGTTTGGTCTTCGAACTTATTCAAGCTCAGGTTAAGTTCGATGCCATTCTTGTAATTGATGAGTCGGGTTAAAATGATTAACACAATCAGTTCCACAACAAGCTTCTTACACAGCTTAAACAGCACAACCAAGGCGATCTTCACTAGTTTCTTGAGAATATCCCAAGCCCATGGTTTGCCCTTTTTTTCACCATCTTTCAAGAATCTCCAGAGCTTAAAGCTCCAAGATGGTGATCTTGTCAACTCTTGGTTGGAACTCTTCGTCAACAGTTCATCGTTCAGTCTTCGTAGCGCAAGATTGATCTCTTTCTTCATCAGTTGCACGTCTCTAAATTCACTCGGTAAAACACTGCCATGACGGCTTGAGCTGTGGTGGTGGTGTGTACTTGGGTTCAGATAGCTCTCGTTGAAACTGTCATATCCTAACCCTGCCATACTTCCATTGAAGCTGACGCTGTTGGAGACTCCATGTAAGGAATTGTTGCCAAAGGCAGGGCTCATATAACTCATTGGCAGCGTTTCGCCTTCGTCAATGATGCTCGGATCCACATCCTTGATTTGGTCCCAAAGGTATTCCAACTCGCTCAACAGTTCTCTGGCCTCGTGTGTGCCCGATGCGTATATCTTCATGGTCTCAATTAAGAAGGCAATATACCTTCTCTTGGCCTCAGTCTTCGAAATGCCTTCCTCCTCTTTCCACGCATCCCACTTCCTTTTGGCATTCTCGTCCTCATACGTGCCCCCAACAGGGCGATTCATCACCCCAGTGACATTTCCCTCAGTGGCCTGCTTGTATAGACCATAGAGTCGTATTCTGTTCTCTAAAGGAGGACGAGGAAGAGATCCATACCCTGTTCGAGTAGACAAAGTGCGGATTGTGGAGATAGCCTTCACAAAGACACGATCTTGAGTCACATGTTAGTCCAAACCTCCATTAGACAGTGTGTTGATAAGGTGGGGTTACTTACCAATGGAGTCAGACATGGGAAGGTCGTCCAATCCGGCGATTATACGTTTCCTGTAGTGATTGCTGCGGGTGTTTTGCTGTCTTGTTGATTGTTTATTTTGGTTTGTTGAGGGCGGGAACAGAAAGCGAACGTTCACGTGATCAAAATAGAAAAAAAAAACCCTGACGAGGGAGGTTGCAGAGTTGATATGGCAGAGAAATACTATTCTAAATGTTTAAAATGTTAGCTTTTGATAAGTCAAGTTTCATTCCTTAGTTCCGAAGAGTGTGTCCAAAGTTTGGGATGTATGCAGTTGAAAAGGATCAACATAGCTATGGGAAACCAAAACCGAAGCAATGGTGTAACGAAGCATAAGTTGATGAGTAATCAGCAGTTTCTCTTGGTCATATCAAACAGGAACAAAGCATGGTATCGAGCAGAAGCTCGACAACTAGGCTCCAAGTGTTATCAATAACCTGTGAATGGATGTTGGAAAAGAACACACTCTCTGGAACAAAAAAAAAAAAAACTCGACAAAATCAAAAGCAACAAGGTGCTTACAACTTTGATTCTTAACATGAAAGACCCCGTACAATATACAAATTAATTTTTCATAACCATCAAACTTAGTTCTCTGGAATGTCAATCTCACCAGCGTTGATAGCCTCGATGATGTCATGTGGGTTCTTGTAGTTGACTCTGGCACCAACAGACTGGGCAGTACCCAAGATCTCCTTGGTGACAGAAGCCAAAGTCTTACCGAAAGACTTCTCTCTCATTTGTCTGGCAACGTCAATAATGTCCTCCAATTGCAAGTTACCGTTGTGCTTGATGTTCTTCTCCTTCTTTCTGTCTCTGACTGGCTCCTTCAAGGCAGTGATGACTAGGGAGGAAGCAGATGGGACGACAGAGGCAACAGCTTGTCTGTTTTGGATTCTCAACTGAACAGTGACTCTGATACCCTTGAACTTGGTGGTGGCCTTAGCGATGTCTTCACCGACCTTCTTTGGGGACAAACCCAATGGACCGATCTTTGGAGCCAAAGCGGCAGAGGCACCGACTTCACCACCGGTGGCTCTTAGGTAGATGAACTTAACTTCATTTGGGTCGAACTTTGGAGGCATTTTGATTAGATGGTTCGGTAAGGATATAAACTAAGGTTGGTAAGTAAATCAAAAGTTTTTCTTTCATTTTTCAGCGTGGTGCTAGAACGAATTTCGAAAGATATTTGTCAGAAATGAGGTAATCTCAACGATTACGTTATCGAATTTGGGGTTTTGTTCCGCGTTCTCTCGACGTTTTGGGATAAAAAGTGAGACACTTGGTGTCAGGATGTTAGTAGGGCTACATTGATCACGTGATACATTGTAGGGTTGTTCGTCTATTTCTTCTCCAGTTTGACAACTGGGAAGTATCTATGGAACCCTTCAGAGACGACAGCGGTTCTCACTGCAGAGGCACTTTCTCCCTTGTAAGCAGCTAAAACAATACCAATGTTACTCTTCTGGTAGAGCTTGAACCACTGGATCCAAGAATCTTTGCTGGTGGTGAATATTGAAGATCTGTTGCTCTCAATAGCGTCAATGATCTCCTTGGATTGTGTCAAAATTGAGGATCTGAGATCTTTGATGATATTCGCTGTAACAGGGAGCGATAGTTCGTGTCTGAGTTCTCTCTCATACTGTTGGTATGTCGGATACGCAGGGGCTCCCACTGTGGAAAAAGATTTCATTCTCAAGTTGTATATGAGCTCTGGGTTCTGAGCGTATGGTAGCTCTGGCCTCTGGATTATTTTCTTTTTGATGAGGATGGTGAGGTGTGAGAGCTGCAGTTGTGTCAATTTTAACAAAAGTTCAATGTGTTGCAGTCTCTCATTGAGACCGTTGTTGATGTCTGTGAGTGTTGGCACGTCGTTGGCCATCTTGAGCTCGTACTTCTCCTTGAACCTCAATCTTTGGTCCGGTTTCTTCTTTTTGATCTTGGCCTTCAAGCCTCTGATAAATTCGATCTTGTACTCATTGTACCGAATCACTCTCTTGACCAGGGAGATCAAGTGCTCAATCAGATAGGAAGCGTACCAATACATCGTATGATATTCCCATACCTTGTACAGGTCCAACTCAAAGCCTCTCAAAATGACGGAGATCATAATCTCAAGTTTGTTGAAATAGATCCAGGAAGTCAACGGGACAGCTGGTGTTAGGTGTGTGTCATTCGGGCTCTCTTTAAATTGGTCCTTGATTTGGAAGACAGAGTTTAATTCCACCTCAGTGCTCTCAGCCATCGCTTGCAACGAGTCGAATTGAACAATCAGTCTCGATAGATGTTGTCTCTGTCTGCAAGGATTCTGGTTCGGGACACTGAGTACTTCAAAGAACTGCACACAAGTCATCTGAAGAACTGCATCCACTTTACCCACGGCCAGGCTGTTATCTGTCTCCAAAAAATCTGACCCGAAGCAACTAAATCCCTTCAAACTCTCAATCAAGAACTGGTCCAAAGGTTGATGTCCCAAGATCGATCTATCATCTCTTATCACAAACATTGGATAAAAAGCCCTGGCAATCACATGGTGCTCGGAATTCGCAAATGAAAAGCCATGTGTTATGATATCCCCAGCAGTCTCGTAGTCCATGATGGTGAAGATTTGTTCGAAATCCTTAAAGAGGTTCTCCACAGATGAGTAATCTTCAGAGTCGTAAGGCACTAGGTCTCTCGGTGGAGCAGCATTGTCAAGTCGCTTCTGGATAGCACGGCTATAGCAACCTTTGATTTGTGGTAGCGCTTTGAGGTACTCCAAGTTGGATCTCAAAAAGTTGGCTTTCAAGAGCGATGCATCAATGAAGGATGTGTCGTACTTCACATTGGCAGATTTTGGAAGAATTGGCGTGTTTAGAAACAATTGCAAGTGTATAATGTTCTTCTGAATCAGCATAATGCTCTGGATGATCTCTGTTTCCTTCTCGCCTTTAAAATGCAGGTCCAAAAACTCTGTGGCTTCGTCCAATGCGGCCAATATGTCATCAGGGTCAATTGTAGTCAGCAAATTGAGGTTCATTGTCTGAGAGTTGATGTCTTCTTCCTCATAGACGGCCCCATTTTGAACCAAGGAGCAGATGGCTCTGGCTATGAAGAGACACCCAATGATAACGTTTCTTCCCACAAGATGAACCAATTTGTCCTCAACGTCTTCAGGGGTAAAGTCCATGGAAAGCACACAGGCCTTCAATCCGTCATTAGGGTTCTTAGTATAATTGGAAAGAATCTCCTCGACATACCTGTTGCTGAACAGCGTCTGTGTCAAACTGGTGTTGTTGAGCCAAGTGAGCATGCTTCTAAAGACAGAGTCGGACAGCCAGCAAACCTCCTTCAATGATCGTCCTTGTTTGACATCAAAGTCCAGTTCTTCGGGTGTAAGTGGAATCAATCCAGAATCTAGCTTCTCATTCATCACCTCCAAGGCATGTGTGCCTTCAAAAAGGTTGAATTGGGGGCTCTTCACCACCGCATCTGGTTTGAGTCTCCGACATTTTGACGAAAGAAGAGCCGTGATATCGGTATATTTGTCACTGCCGTCATCGAGGGATATGCTCTCAAAGTGTTGTGCTGTGCCTTCCATGGCTAAAACGGTGCAATGCAGACAGCTGAACTGAACTCACATGTTTCTCCAGCTCTTTCGATCTGTTTCGGCTAAACACTCACAAAGCGATGTCGCAAAGACGACGTTCCGAGGGTTTGGCAAAGATTTCCGACCGATAGACACTATACGATTTTACTAGTGTTTACATAACCGTAGGGAACATCATGATGGAGTCGCCAAATGAACCGACGTGCACGTAGCCGTAAGGGACGTCGGACGATGAGGCTATTAAATAATTGATTAACTACTTGGAGGTTTCTACACAACTTACCACACTCTAATAATTCCATGCTGATCAATACTTGTATTGAGTAGGGTACCAATAATATCATGATGACGTATACGCGATACATCTACGGAATTATAACTAGCGCCTGTACTGCATAATTTATTAATTTTATCGCGTTCCTCAGCTACAGACATGACCTTAAGAATTCTTTTCTTCAAGCAGATTTTCAGCTCTCTGGAAATTTCGTTTTCCTAATTTCGCCTACATTGGATACAAGATCTCCTAATTTCGTTGCGATGTAGGCAGCAAGAGATAATTGCTGAAATTGGACAATGCAACCAGCAAGTAACTCTGGATAAAACCCCGGCAGCAATTCTAGGGCACCCTGCCATCAGATAGTATCCCAAAAACAGTGAAAATTAGCCTTCATGTGTTACGAACTTGCTCTTAAGGGGTTGGGAATGCCAAACACTCACTTGGACACGTTAGGATCAAGTGCCAGACAGGGCACGTCTCCGCTTCAGAGGTGCATCTCGTTCCCCATGTGTGGAACCCTCGTTTCTGTCAATTTGGTCAGTATCAAGCTTCTCTGGAACTGAGAAAACAGTGTAGAACATACCTAGAAAAAAGGTCAAAGATCAGAGCATAAAAGCAGCAAGCTGTAAGTAGTCAGTGAGATCCAGATGAGCAGAGAAACACAACATACAGTACAATCCTTCTTTGTTGATCTGGTATCCTCAAGTGAGCACATACCAGCTTAACCACTGGATTGGCTATCATTGTCTGAGGAGTCAATCTCGTTGTGGGCTGCGTTGAATCGGACAACAGAACATCCTTAAATGGGCCGTGGGGGAAGTAGTCGTTATCTGAAAGCTTACAGCTCTACAGTGGCTTCAGATTTGCACGCTGTTTTAGGGTTAGTCGATTACCTGATTCACTGTTGACTCAAGGAATATCGGCAGTCTCAACAAGAGTGATCTCTAGGTCTTCAACTTCAAGTTCCATGAGCTCTGTGTCAGGCATGAGCTGCTGCATGTAGGTGATCATTGTTGGAGGTATCAACAAGGGCGGAGATGGTGTTGATCTTGACAGGGGCATCCCTCCATGATAACCTGATCCAATCTCTGTAATGAGTCGTAGTCTCTATTGGGAGCATAGTGTAAGGCTATTATTGAGTCATTCAAGGCTAAAAGCGCTGGGGACGTCTCCCCGTTGTGCTTCTGGAGCCTCTTCAAATCTCAGCAGGGAATAGGTACTTCTCCA
This sequence comes from [Candida] sanyiensis, assembly GCA_030569275.1. Classification (NCBI taxonomy): domain Eukaryota; kingdom Fungi; phylum Ascomycota; class Saccharomycetes; order Phaffomycetales; family Phaffomycetaceae; genus Barnettozyma; species [Candida] sanyiensis. The sequence goes on along the minus strand of JAJMKO010000084.1, from coordinate 2,971 downwards.
AACTGGCTTGAAGATTTCGAGTAGTCATATCTTCAGAGGCAATGAACTGTTCAAAGAGCTACCATCTGTTCCTTGGCGGGGCGACAAACTCAAATACCAATGCAGCTGTCAGGAATGAGAAGAACTGGTCTCCAAAACAGCCACCCTTCACAAATGTATAGTAGAATCTGTTGAGCAGCGCAAAGAGCTCTTGTATGGCATGTGGGTAGTTTAAGAATCTCAGCAACGAAAACTTGTAGAACTGAATGTGAAAGCCTCTAATAACTTGAACCAGAACAATGAAGTCATTGGCAGACCTTAGAACCGGAATGATATCCTTCTCAATAAGGAGCTTCATCAATTCCTTGTCAAATCTTGAAGGCGTTACCTTCATTTGAGTGTACTTGATAGTGGCGGCCGGGTCATCCTTAAAGCATTGTAGTAGCTGATTGTACTCAGAAGGTGTGACTGAATCCAGGTCCACTCGGTAAGGCTTTCCCTTGTTATAGTGTCTCTTCTGGTCGACAACACTGATCAGAAGGTCAAAGTCATTCATCCGTACATGGACCTTCTCCAATGGGACTGATTCACCGTCATTGAGGATGAAGTGAAAGATGGTGGTGGCATGAACTCGATTGCGTAGTACGCCGTAGTCTCTCTCCATCTTGGAAAGCTGTATGGTCGTGATGACCTCTTTCAAGAGCCTCTCAAAGAGCTCTCTGGGAAGCAGTGGGTTCCCAGCGTGACAATTTAGAAACAACTCGTCACCAGGCTTCAAATTGATCCCAAAAAGCACAGGTAGCTCTGTCTTAAGGCCACACTTGGCAACAGAAGCCCTATGTGTCTTTCTCACGGGCGCAGAAGGGTGCCACATCTTGGAATAGGGCTAATTAAAACGCGTTTGAAGGAGTTTGTTATGTTTTTTTTGGTTTTGTTTTTTTGGTGTTTTTCTGTCAAAGACGTTTTTTTGATTGACGTGTTTCCCGATCTGGGCATCCCCTGCGCACTATGGCTGGTCTCTCAAACTCGTGCATGCAGTCATCTTGGGGCATAAATTAGTGGCTGATTGCGGTACCCAGTTTTGTAGAGCGCGCTCTGTGAAGTTACTACATCTCTTCAGCCCTCCTGTAGCCTGTTATCTTTGAATCTCAACTTTCCCTGCCCCCCCCCCCCCAGAAAAATCACAAAACCCTATCTAACTCCCGAACCAGTATTCCTAACAAACTCGAGAGGGTTCCGATCGTCTTCTCTGGTTCGTGTTGCACTATTTCAAGTTCAATTTCGGTTCTCTGAAAGCTGGATCTCTAGAAACTATATATGGGATTAATAAAGCTGAAAAAAAGCGCCCCAGCCAAAATAAAAAAATTCTAAAACTTGAACGCACTGCACAAATCACACAAAACCGGTATCATTCGAATCTCCTGCCAATTCTGATTCCAATGGTATGGGTTTCACTACTCACACTGCAAATTCAAAATTGGCATACGTTTTTGAACGCGGGCAGTCGGTTTTCCGAGGGGAGTTTTTCGCGGCTTATAATAATATTAACGGTCTATATATGCAGGGAGAAAAAAATTATATATTATAACTATATGGGAAATCGTTCGCAAGGTGCAGTATAAATAATATACATGAATATATAATTCATGCAGTACCACAATGGGAAAAGAAATGATTATAAACAATAATGTATCGAGTAGGGTAATGATCGGGTAATCTAATGCTACAGTCTACTCGTAACTCATGTATTGGAAGTAGGGTTACTGGTGTGGCATTAATTGAGGAGATACTGTGGCTGCCTTAGCAATAAGGGCTGGAGAATGTATAAGAGGGGACACTAAAGCTGAATTATGTACTGAATAGGTTAGTAAGAGGAACCATTTGTTGAACTAGTACTAGGACGATACTCGGGCAATAATACATACAGCTACTAGTAATACCTAGTGTTTGCCTGTAGGTAAGAACCCTCCAGTAGTACCAGCTAGCACTAGCTAATTCATGAGAACAAAACTAGCAAAGTCGATTCAGCGATATATTACTAGTGTTATTGTAAGCAATCATACGCATAGCAAGTGTTGCGCAAGGCTGCAAGCCGCAGATTCTCCCTTCTCACCTCACTCTGTGTCAGACAAGTCCTTTCGAAGAAAATTGAGCGATCCCTCAAAGCAACGTTTCATCTTGTTAGCGTAATGGGCCCTCTTGCGCTTGTCTCCAGCATCAAAAAGGCGCGTGTGTGAGAAGTCCAGCAGGAAAACATCGCCGCTGCATGTCACTCGGATATGACAAGGCTTCCCAAGATCCTCGTGCGCGATACCCAGCCCAGCCAATTCCTCAATCAACAGGAACCCATTCTCAAGTGCCCTGATGTAGTTTTCAGCACTGACACCTCTCCTGTCAGAATCCGGGATGTACGACTGCAGCACAAAAGTGCCAAAAGTCACCGGTGGCATGTACTTGTCCCTGTTGGGATACGGCAATGGATCCAAGGTCCCTGACCCAAGAAGTACGGGCACGTTGATCTGCCGGTCCCTGTGGGCAAGGTTGTGTCTGTAGATCATGTTCAGCACCCTAACCTCTCGTTTGTAGTGCGTCTTGAACACATTGTCATAGTATTCGTCTGGTGATTGTGCCTCACTGAACCCAGTAGCCACGTCTTCACGGTACTTCTGCTCAATCATGTTCAGGTCGTACACCTTGAGCACCAGCTCTTCGGTCTTCAGCGTTTGCAATCTTGGAAAGAAGTCGCTTGCCCTGTCAATGCCATATGTCTCAGCCAGCGCTGTCGCTGTAACATTGAGGACAACGGTACAGCCAGTGGCCTCGAGTAGGGTGAATGCACGGCCTGCCTTGCTAACATCATTTCGACCCAAAGTGACCCGTGTCAGTTGATGTTGAGATTCAGTTGTACCGGTGTCAGAAGTGGTGCCCTGTTGCGCGGTAGCTGGACCTTGTTTCGGAATCCGTTTCTGTCTCTTCTTTGGTCTACCCTTTG
>JAJMKO010000083.1:17954-43059 GCA_030569275.1 [Candida] sanyiensis | reverse complement strand
CCCCCCACACAGAATGCGCCTTAAATACTCATTTCGTACCTGGAGCTCATGAACGTTAAGCTTAAAAAGAAAAAACCTGCAGCAAATGCAGTCAGCTGCGCCTTTGCGCGTCTACATTCAACGACCGAGTGTACGAATCCCGCAAAAGGCCCCAACCAAGATCGCTCGCTGCTTTCCTAGAGAGGAAAGATCGAACGGAGCAGGATTCATATAAGAGCTCAGCACTAAGTTCTCTTGAGCCCTGTCGGTCCCTCTGATCAGAATTGCTCGTTCTTGGTTCCAGGCTCCGGCCTCGGCATTTGAAAGAGAAAAATATTTTCACGTATGCTGCATGACATTCACCCAAATTCACACAATTCATCCCCTGAGACAGCCATACATCCGCATTAGCCTCTGTATTCCCGGCGAGAATGGACCTCTACTGTAAAATGGTGCCCATATGCATCTGCGCACAGTGAGACTGTGTGTATACATTGTTTTGAACAGGACTCAGTTAGCAGCAGTCTTCTTTCCGTCTCTCTTTAGCGTTTTTCTTTTTGGAATAACGGCGGCAAAATGCCCGATTAAACCTCCGCATTAAACCCGAGCTTGTCCGACGTCTTTATCTCCGGTTAATATAGAAGAAGAAGTACCCATGCAAGCGATGAAGAGCACACAGTTCACAAGATCAGTGCTTATGTTCAACTGATTCATGATCAGACAGCTGGGCCATTAGTCGGGGCATGCAGGCCTTCACAGTCAAACGCATGGAGCAACCTATAAATGCTGAATTTTCATCCAAACCCAACCACCTACAGCTTAAAGAATGTCAAGTGGTCATTGAATCCATATTAGCTACTAATGGTATCAAGAGTTGTAAATCAGTCATAAAAATCATCATGAAGAAAGAAGAAAGTCTAAGAGCAATCTTAAGTAAAACAAAAGGTTGGCAATGTAGAGCCGGGGTAGATCAATAAGCCCTTCATTGTGGCTCCAAGAAATAGGTTGAGTCAGTTAGCATCCAGTTCACTCAGCTTAACTGGGTCTTTTTCAACTGGAGCAGGTTCTGGTCCTGTTTCAGAAGTGGAAGTAGCAACGGGAACATACTGGGTTTCTTCCTCCGGTTCAGGCAAATCTGGTAGGGATTCTGCAGGTTGCTTGTCCAAATAAACCTTAGTGACAGTTTCATTCTCTTCTTCTTCTTCTTCAGCAGCCATAATTGGGGCATCCAAATCCAGTTCAATTGGTTGGTGCGTCTCCTCATTTTCAAGTGGCTTGATATCAGCATCTGACCCAAAAGGAGAGATTTTACGAAGAAAATTGTGCACTCCAGTGGTTCTGGCCTTAATGGCATTGGTCACTCCCAAATTTGGGATGGGTGGCATGAAAGAACGGACTTTTGCTAGCTGCAAGCCCTTGATTTCAGGGTTGCCGACCGAAGGTGGGATGCTATCGGCAATGTTTCTCAAGATTCTGTTTAGGAACAAAACCATGTGGTTGTAGTAGGAGCTAGCGGCTCGGAAAGAGGCATAGCTCAATCCAGTGAAGAGCAACACGAATCCAGAACAAACGGTGGACACCGCCAAAAGGGGCAAAATGAAGACCGAGGATGAGGCGGCGACGCTGACAAAGAGGAGCGAGAATGCCGCAAATCTCAAATTTGTGTAAGTTAGAACCATTGTGGGTCTAATGTCTTCAATTATCGTGACAATGGCGCTGCTCAATTGTTAGCCACCGGTTTCAGGATGGATCATGGGGAGCTGGGGAAATACGCGCGCGTGCGTCTACTTACATTAGGATGGAGTCCAAGAAGGGAAGATCGCTGTTCAAAAAGCTCCAGAGAGGAGTTTCGTTCTTCGAATTGACAGTGAAGATGGGCATCAAAGGAAAAGGAGAAGAAAGAAAAAGGTCCAATTTTTCCCTGTTTGAAGTTTGTTGAATCTAATCTCCCTTCTGAACTGGGTTTTGTGTCAATTCGCGAAACCATTTCGCGCGAACTTTTCTTTTTGAATGCTTTCGCAATCCGCGGTTATGAAGCCCCTACTTCTCTCACAATGTCCCAAATGCGAACGCGAGAGGGAACTCTGATAACCATTTGAAACAGATGCAGACAATCCAAATGTCATCTTCTGTGTCACTTCACCCCCTTGTTCTGCTCAACTTGTCAGACCACTATGTCAGAGAAGCACAGCGGCATCATGGCAAGCCACGTAAGCAAATTGTATCAACGCGCCACCGGAACAACTACTCACAACCTAGCCAGTGATTGGTGTGCTTCTTGGCTCTGTCTCCGAGCAAAAACTGGATATTGTGAACTCTTTTGAGTTGGTTATGGACCAGTCAGGCGTGGATACACAGTACCTCAACGAGAGACTCTCCCAGCAACGCACCATTCTGCCGCAAGAAGAAGTGGTGGGGCTGTATGAGATCAACAACTCGCTTGGCTTGGACTACATCACCTCATTGAAGGGCGAGCTGAACGGCTCCGTTCTTCTCAACCTTTCATTCAGTCCAGAATTGGCCTCCAAAAAGTACTCCAATGAAAAATTCTTCAAGTTGTTTGACGCGGCATCGGGGGCAGAGATCAATGCTTTTGAAGTGGCAACGAAGAAAAGTGAGAAAATCGCTGTCAATACGGTACTGGATATTAAGGAGACGAGCTATAGTGACTTGAACAGGGTGGAGGACCAGGTTAATGACCAGAAGTTCATCCTGTCAAACCTGAAGGAGAAAGTGTCGCTGATATCAGACATGTTGAAGCACGAGGCGAATGCCAAAACGGTGCCCAACTACTTCCAATTTCTGAGAGATGTGAACTCGCTTGTTCATAAGTTGCAATACAAGCAGAGCGACGAGACAAAAGAGCAACTGGTCAAGTTGGAGAATCAGTACAATCTCCTATTGAACCTGGGACAAGTGAGTGACAACATTGTCAACTTGAACAACATCAGCACGGACATCAGAAAGATGGAGAACTTCAGAGAGGTGGCTCAGTAGCTTTAATCTACATTCCCCCACTCGTTATAGTATGTATACATATATCTTACATACCACGGAAGACATTCTTACTGGCTCTTCTACGGCCAGCATATCTTTGGCGTGTTCTACCATGCGTCTCCTCATCGTTCTCATCTTCAGACTCATCCTCGTTGAAGGCAACTCTCTTCTTCTTCTTCTTCTCAGGAGCCTTTGGAATGAATGTGAGCTCAGCCTCACCACGCGCGTGTCTGCGCAGCACCTCACCTTGCGTCGATGCACGCTCCTCTTGCTCCTTCTTCTGGAGCTTCTTGAGCTGCTTGTCAAAGGAGACTTGGCTCTTCGAGATATGTCCCGAATTCTCAGTGGAGTACGACTTCATCTCATTCACAGCCTTGTCCGCCTTGGCACGGGCCTCTTTTCTTCTGTTTTGGGCATCCAGTTGCTTCTTCAACTTCAACTGTTGGAGCTTGTCCATCTCAACCTTGTCCTCATCCTCGTCGTCCTCGTCTTGCTCGTCCTCGTCACTCTCGCTGTCACTCTCGTCCTCGTCAGACGATAGGTTGTCTCCTCTCTTGCTGTTGATTCTCTCCTCATCGGACTCCTCAGCAGCAGTCAATGCTCTCACACGCTTAGCATCAGAGCCATCGTTGGTACTCTCCACAGGGTTAAGCTGCTTGTACTCGTGCGACTCCTTGTCGATCTGGAATTCTGGGTTCTCAAACATCTCTTTGAAACGGTCATCGTTGACAATCTTCTCAGTGGTTTCAGAGCCAGTCTTCTTAGCCAGTCTCTCAACCAAGTCCTTGTTAACCTTAACCTTAGTGTTGGTGATGGCACCTGTGCTTCTGATTCTCGACTCTCTCTCCTTCTCGATTCTCTTCTTGATCTCACGTTCTCTTTGATCTTGGTAAGAGTTTGGATTGGCAATCAGGTTCACCTTGTCATACAACTCGGTGTTGATGAAGAAACCATGCATGTATGATCTGAGCACCTTGGTGCCGACCAAATGCGCGATATTGAGCTTCTTGACATCGTCCCTCGTGATAAATCTGTAATTGGAGTACACCGACTCGGATGGCTTCTCTTCCAGCTCCTCCGTGATGCTGTCCAGGAACGAGCACCATCTCGGAGCCGGTCCGAGGTTCGGTATGTAGTATGTGTGCATCTGGATACCCTCGTTGGCCATGAAGAACATACCGGTATCAGGGATCCAGTCAATGTCGTTGATGTCGACACTTGGCTCCATCGAGGCAAACAGCTTGCCACTGTTGACGTCGTAGATTTTGGCAATTCTCTTGTCACTCGCCAGGAACTTGTTGTCGTTGAGGTAGATCATCTTCTTGATGCCAAAGCCGTAGCCGTGGTCCTTAACGAGCGTTGGCACGTTGCTTCTCAGGTCAAAGAGGTAGGAGTAGCCGTTGGACGTACCGCAGGAGAATCCCAACCCGTCGTCCTTGAATGCAGTGGTGGTGACCTGGTAGCTGGCGGTTCCCTGTTCAGGCAATGCGAGTTTGGCAATCTTGGACTTGGCCCTCGAGTCCCAGAACTCCACCGTTCCGTCCTCCAATCCGACAGAAATCAGACCGTTAACCTTGTTGAATCCCACGTGGTTGGCACCTTGGCCTTTCTCCGGGTCAATATCGAGCACGAACGGGTTCAGGAATCTCCCCTGGTCCAGGTTCAGTCTGTAAAGCTCGTTGGAACTCGATGACACATAGAGGTCGCAGCTGACCGGGTTGTACGCAAGGTTTCTTCCAAACTTTGGAATTCTGGTCGAGTAGTGAATACCACCCTTGTTGTGGAATTCTATGCTTCTGTCGTTCTGCAAGTGCACCGTCTTTGTCCAGTCGTTGGACACAATCTCAAAGTCGACATTCTCCGCGTCTGTGTGTCTCTCAAACTTGAGCGCCAAGTTGGCGAAATCGTAAAGGTGGATTTGTGGTTTGTATGTTCCCGTCGCCATTGCGTATTGTCTGTCTGGCGTGACCTTGATCTTGTTGGAGGCCTCGCTGAACTCGAAATCTTGGATCAGTTCGATTCTGTTGGCGTAGTCTGCGTCGTTCTTGAGCGCTCTCTTACGTTTTCTGGCAATCCAGTCTGGAAGAGAACGTGAAACGTTGGCACCAGAAACCTGGTAAACGGAGACATCTCCGGAATACGTTGATTTGAGCACCATGATGGAGTGGGTTTTTGATAGTTCCCTCCAGAGAGATGAGATGAGCTTTATAAATTTTTTTTTTTTCTTTGCCAGCTTAAAAAAGATAAAAAAAAAAAAAAAACTATGAGAAGGCCCAATTAGGCAATTTTCCATTTCAGTATCGGATAAGTCTATTATTGATTATGCATTTGGTCATTAAAAGTGTCGTTAAAAGTTCTATACCGGTTTATCTTCGCTGAGCAGTCTCTTCAACTTACTCTCCAGTAATCTGATACATGATTCAAAAACGTCGATATCGGTACCAAACTGCGGGAACAAATGCAGCCCGAAGATCGTTTCAATTTGATTCAACTCATGTTTAGTCAAAGGGTCATTGTCGGTGGATCGCGTGAATGCCACTGAGGTTGGGAGGAGCAATTTGAGGAATGCATCTGCAGTTCCCTTCGTAGATGTGAGATGCGGCGGACCCTCAGTTTCGGCCTGTTCCGGCAGTTCAAAGAGCGCAAAAAGTCTTTGCATTGGGATCGATAGGTTCCCATCGGACTGCCTGGAGCGATCAAACTGGGTATTTTGGAACCAATCCAGGTACTGATCAGTCTGAGACTCATCCCAGTTCAGCACTTCCTTGTACGCTTTCTCATCGGAGATCATGAGCGTGGTCAAGAACGAGGCAAACGTCGCGTCTTTGCCCTGGGTCCGTTTGCGGTGTTCCAGAGCCTCCCTCCATTTCCGAACGTTGATGAGAGCCCTTTGGTCACCATTTGGCGCCTTGTTCAGTTTTGGAGTGAACATGAACATCTTGACACACATGAGCACCAGTGTCGCTGTCTTGAGGTCGGGGAGGACGGGCACCGTCGTCGTCTTTTGCGAGCAACACGAGAATGCAAACTCTGTGAGTTTGACCTGTAGCGCCTCAGCCAACTTTGGGACGGCGTGGTAAATTCTTGGAGGCAGAACAAGCTGGTTGATCAACTTGAGAACCAGTGGTTGGTAGTTGAAGGTCATGTTCTGGCAAATGGCAAGCCTCTTCGCAGATTTCGTGATGGCAACTGTGAGCTTTTGCAATGTGGGCAGTGCGTCCGGTTTCAACGATCTGAAACGGGAGGCAGCTAGCTTGCTTCTGATCTTGAGGGGAACTGCATTGGGGGCCTTCATGTATGGGATCGTCTCGCTGCTGACCCAGCCAATGACGTCTGTCACGTAGAGTGGGAGGTTGAGGTATCTGAGAGATATGTATATGATGCAGGCAGTGTCTATCACCTGTGGGAGTCGCTTCAGTTTGATGGGCCTGTCGTACATCGGTCCCATGCCGGTGTCTGTTTCGTCGCCTTCGGTCTCTGTCCCGGTCTCTGTGCCTGTCTCGTAGTAACTGCTGCTGTTGTAATCGTCGTACTGCTTTGGCACGTCCCCGAGAATGATCTTGGACAGGAACTCGCACCAGACACGCTTCACCACCGTTTCAAAGACTGGTGGCAAACCTTCCTTCTCAACCAAGGCCCGGACCTGCGCCCGCAACACGCATTGGAAACTGGCCAAATAGACCGAGGATCCCTTCTCACCGTAGATTCTGCGATTCCTGGAGCGGGAACCGACACTCGACGCTCTGGACTGCGACTGCGACTGGCCCGGGATCACGAGTCTCTTCGTCGTGGGCATCGCCTCATCTTCCTCGTTGTTGTACTCGACATGGCCCTCGTAGACGTGGCCATACTGGCAGATCCTTTGGCCATCAATGAGCTGGAAGTAGTGGGTCCTACAGTTGTCCACGTTACAACGAGAACCACGGATCCAGTTTGTGCTCATCTTCCGATCTGATTTGGACTGGCTCAGCTGGCTGGCTTGGCTGGCTTGGCTGGCTGCTTCTGTTTTGTTTTTATAAAAGGCTTTGATGATGAGTACGCGGGAAATTTATTCGGCCGGGTAACATGGATTCGAGCTGGACTGTTCCCCAAGGCCACTCACTGGGTGGACCGACGACCCCGACCGACAGTCCGAGTTCCAACGATTAGAGCAGAATAGGCGTAGCGCACGGCAGGTTCCTTCGTTTGGTGGAGAACGATATTCTTTCGAAAGAATTTTTGCAACTAACACAAATGACTCAACTTCTGAAATAAGTCGTAACTTCCCATTCCCGAATGGGAAGCTGATTGTTTTGATAAACTCTCTCCAAATTTACAGGGGGGTTGTTTTTTTTTCCCGGGGGCTGACCCCTGCAGAAAGAAAAAAAAGAGGCTGCACTGAAAAAAAAAGGCTTGGAAAGAGTCCATGCACTTTCGCTTGGTAACACTCTTAACTGTCCCACCGATCCCAAGCCTTGTTCTCTCTCTAGTCTTGGTCAAATTCGGAGCCAAGTCCCCTTGTAACTTCGTGCATATTATTTTTCTCCTGGTGAAAACACCTCAAAAAAAAATAAAAAAAAAAAAAAAAAAAAAGCTCGATTTTTCCCTCAACCGTTAAGTTTATACAGAAATAGGCTTACCAACAAAGCCATAGAACCGGGGCAACATCTGACAGAACAAACAGTGTCAGGTGCTTTCTGGACCTCGGAAGAACATATATCCACTTGCTTTCAGGCCCGCTTTGATATTTTTTGAGCGCACTGCGAGCTAAGCGCTTAACCCCCCGGACAATCAGATAAGATAGCCGAACTAACCTCTCAAATAAAAGATTCATTCACTGCCCAACAAACACAAGAGCCAATGTCAAGAATAACAACTCTCTCTGTCAAAGGAATGACTTGCTCTGCCTGTTCAACCAGCATCACTGCCCAGCTGACAGCGCTGCCGGCTGTCGAGGATGCCCAGGTGTCTCTCATCACTGAGGAGGCAACGGTGAGGCACCGCACTGAAATTACACCACAAGAGCTGAAAGACGCGGTCGAAGACTGCGGATTTGATGCCACTGTGCTCGCGTCTATCCAAAAACCCTGGGAAACGGAGCCGTCAATGGCCAGAACGAGGATCAATGTCCAAGGAATGACTTGCTCCAATTGCACCAGCTCCATCAGAGCTGTCATTGAACCGCATGTGGCCAAGTTTGAGATCAGCCTCATCACAGAGGAGGCTGTGATTGATCACGACACTTTGAAGGTGTCCAAAGACGAACTTGTCGAGATGATTGATGACTGCGGGTTCGACGCCACTTTGATTGACTCGACCCCCATCGCCTTCACGTCGACAGTGGACGACGAGGTGCTGCAAACCACGCTCGACGTTAAGGGGATGACCTGTGGCGCATGCACTTCCTCGATCCAGAATATGCTGTTGGATAACCCAGCTGTGCTGGATTGCAAAGTGTCCCTTGTCACTGAGCAAGCCATTGTCAAACATCGCCCAGCAATCACCGCCTCACAGATCAAGGACGCGATCGAGGATTGCGGCTTTGATGCGGAAATTGTCGAGAGTGGCAAGCTTGCAGACAACCAAGCAAGGACCCAGGCACTGGAGAGAACTAACTTTAGCATCAAGAACGCTGATGTTGACCTGGACCTGATCAACAGACTCAACGTCCCAGGCGTCGTGGCAACGAACCTTGTCGCTGAAAATGTCATTTGTATCACGTACAATCCTGAAATCACCGGCGTCAGAACCCTGATTGAACAAGTGGAGAGCCAACTGGGGCTTGCCATTGTGCCACAATCTTTAACTGACTCCAATGAACAAATCCAAGGTCTCCAAAAGCTTGAAGAGATCAAGTTTTGGAGGCGAAACTACATCATCACCGCGATTACTGGCTACCCAATGTTCATTATGGGCCACCTCTGGCCCGCCATCACTGGAAAACGAATCCAGATCCCCTTGGGGCATGGGCTCTACCTCAACAACCTGATTGAGCTGGTTCTAGCAACGTGTATCCAATTCACCGTTGGTGCCTATTTCTACAAGAATGCCAAAAACTCTCTGAAACACGGGAGTGGCACCATGGATCTCCTCATCTGTGTCTCCACCAACATTTCCTACTATTTTTCTATCCTGTCGATGATTGTTTCTTTTGTCAATGGCGACGAGATGCAGCCACACGTCTTGTTCGAGACTGCCGTGGTGTTAATGAACTTTGTCAGTCTGGGTAAATGGATGGAGAGCAAGGCCAAGTCAGAGACTTCCTCCTCGCTTTCCAAATTGTTGAGTCTCACCTCGCGTGAGTGTACCATTGTCACCAACCCGGAAAGGTTCACTCCATATTCACCAGGTGAGTTGTTAACCATCCCAATCAACTATCTCCAAATTCGTGACATTGTCTCCATCAAGCCAGGTGAGAAGATTCCTGCCGATGGGGTGATCATCTCAGGCGAGTCTGAAATCGACGAGTCTCTCTTGACGGGCGAATCTCTTCCGATTTATAAGAGAACCAACGACAAGGTTTTTGGAGGCTCCATCAACGGTCCTGGTCATTTGTTTGTCCTCATTAAGACAACGTCTGAGAATTCCCAACTCTCCAAAATTATCAAGCTGGTCAAGTTTGCGCAATTGCAAAAGGCACCTATCCAGTCCTACGCCGACTACGTTGCGTCCATCTTTGTCCCAACTGTCCTGATCGTATCGCTGATCACTTTCATCTGCTGGCTCATCATTTGCAACGTCGTGAAGGACCCACCAGTCATCTTCAAGCAGGGCAACGGCAAGTTTTTCATCTGTCTCAAGATTGCCATCACTGTCATTGTCGTTGCGTGTCCCTGTGCCTTGGGTCTCGCTGCACCTACTGCTATTATGGTTGGAACAGGAGTCGGCGCCACAAACGGTGTGCTGATCAAAGGTGGTGATGTCCTCGAAGGTTGTCGCGATATCGACATTTTCCTCTTTGACAAGACTGGCACCTTGACTGTGGGTGAGATGAGCGTGCACAACTTTGAGCACATCAACCGCAAATTTGAAAAAGACTTGACATTGAGATTGATTGGCTCTTTGGAGGCTAAGAGTGAACATCCTATAGGTGAGGCCATCTCTGGTTTTGCCAGGGATGCCGTTGGTGGCCAACTCCACACTGACGTTTCCAAATTTGAAGTCTTGATTGGCAAAGGTCTTTCTGGTGTCATTCGTGCCGATGGCTCGGAGTACTCCATCAGGATTGGCAACTTGAAGCTATTTGACGACGATTTTCTATCAACTGATCCAACTTTCACCAAGATTAGTATCAACTCCGATTTGACCGTGGCTCACATTGTCATCAATGAGGAGTATGTTGGATACTTTGAGCTCAAGGATATTGTCAAGTCTGACTCGAGAAAAGTCCTCTCGCACTTGCAATCACTTGGTTATGAAGTTGCGATGGTCACTGGTGATTCGGCAAAGTCTGCCAACAGAATTGCAAGGGATGTCGGCATCCCACTTAGAAATGTGTTTGCCGAGATCTCTCCTTATGGTAAGGAGCAACTCGTGTCTGAGTTCCAGGCCAAGAGAGGTTTAAAAGTTGCCTTCATTGGTGATGGTTTGAACGACTCCCCTGCATTGGCGAAGGCCGACCTGGGTATTGCCATTGCCTCAGGAACAGACATTGCCATTGAGGCTGCCGACATTGTCATTTTGAACCATTCCTCGCATCAGCAACTGAGCTCAGACAAGGCTGATGGTAAGTTGCAGAACGTGTTGAACGCGGTGGAGATCTCCCAAAAAACGCTGGACAGAATCAAATGGAATTTCTTCTGGTCCAGTGTTTACAATATCACGATGGTTCCTATTGCTATGGGCGTCTTGATCCCGTGGGGAATCCAGATGAGTCCTATGTTTGCAGCATTGGCTATGGCGTTCAGTTCTGTCAGCGTGGTTCTCAGCTCGCTGTGGCTGAAGAGATGGACGCCAAGAGACCTACAAGAGGTTGAGTTCAATGATGGTGGATTTGAAGACGTTGACTTGGAGCAAGGCTATGTCGCAAAAAAGCAGAAGAAGTGGAATTTCAAGGACAGCATCAGGGATGTGCTCAAGTTGCAGAAAAAGACCGCAAAAGAGTCCAATCCTGAGTTTGAACTACAAACTGGGTTGCTGAGACACGCGGAGTTGTAAATGATACTTAATACTTAATGGCAAATATACAATGATACATGATACCGTACCAGCGTAGCAAATCACAGCAATGGATTTTTTATTAACCAGTCTGGTCTCAGTCTGTCGCTGCAAGTTTTTTGACACATTTTGATAATTGCATCATTCAAAAGCCATAGATTCCCCACGAATTAACCAATCACGAGAAAAAAATAAAGAAAAAAGTTCTACCGACAGATGAACCCCTAATCACCGACAGAACAAAAATGCTCAGATCTGGCTTCAGAACCTCAGTTAAAAGCTCCCGTTTACTCTTGAATTCTCCATTGAACTCAGGAAGACAATTCAGCCACTCCCACCAGCTCCTCTCGTCCAAAACAATGCTCACGCTCTACGCCAAAACAGGGTGCAGTTTATGTGACAAGGCCAAGGTTGTCTGCGACGAGGTCCGTGCAAGCGAGGAGGTCAAGGGCAAGATCTCCTTCCAGTACGTGGACATCACAGACCCAATGAACACCGAATGGTGGGACGCCTACTGCTTTGACGTGCCTGTTTTGCACCTCGATAGAAAATCAGACGACAAACCGGTCAAGTTTATGCACTACCTCGATGCTGGAAAAATCATTGCAGAGGTCAACAAGGAATGAACTCTACAGGGAGACACTCATATAATTCATGTACATAACCATAGCATAGTGTCTAGCGATACGACTGGGTCCAAACCTATCTTCTCTTCCTGCCCGTGTACTTTCTGGATAATGCCTGAACTTCTGGCTCTTCAAAACCAAAGACATCAAACTCATCAACCTCCTTCTCAGCGGATGGCTTCTTTCTTTTGTTGCTAATTGCCGTTACCCTCTTTTTAGCTGCTGCCACGGTGGAAGCCTTCTTCTTCGAACTTGAATCTTCGACTGGGGTCTGCTCATCTGGTGCGGAGTGGGGTTGGGTTGAGGAAATTTGCATCTTCGTAATAGTGGTTGGCTTGAACTCAACTGGAATATCAATCATTGAATCGCTGAATAAACCGCTCAAATCGTGCTCTTTGGCAGACGTTGAGTGAAGGGCTTTCGATAGCTTTGGGCTAGTTCTTGCATGTCTCGGCTTGGTGATGCGTTGTTCCGAAAAGTTGGAGGAAACCTTCTTCGCAGGAACGATAAGGCTATCATCAAACTCAGTGAGACTGGTGGCAGCAGACTTGGACTTCAGCTCTTCAATTTGTGCCTTCAACAAAACATTTTCATCGAGGATGGCATCAAAGGTTTTCGAATTCTCCTTCAACACTCGGTTCTCAGCTCGTAGAGCGCTGTTGATGTCATCGTGAGTACTGGACAAAGAAGTGGCCTGACTTTGTAACTTCTCCATCTCATTCTTAAGTCTGAAGCTTTCAGCACCCTTCTCCTTCAACTTTTTCTCAAGATCTTTCGAGATCTTCAGGCCATGGCTCATCTCTGTTTGTAGTAGGTCGTTTCGACTCTTCAAAGATTTGATATGTTCAGATTGAATCTTAACCATCTCTTCAAATTCCTTCTGCTGTCTCTCAAGCCGAGAACCAACCTCATCTCTCTCCTGGCAAGCTGCATAGTAGGAATCTGTTTGGTTCTTTAATCTGGATTCAAGTTTCTCATGGGCTTGTAAACCCAGCTCTTCTGAAGCACTCAATTTTTCCTCGAGTGTGCTGATGTTATTCTTTAAAGTCTCCAGTTCAACCAAATTCTTCTGCGCCTGAGTACCAGAAGTGTGGGCTTTTCTCCTTGCTTCCTCTATTTCCGATTGTTGTAAAATGATTTTGGCTTCTAACTCAGACACTTGACCCCTGTAATCAGCAATCTCTAGTTCCATAATCCTCTTGGACTGATTAATTTCTTCCAACGCCTTTGAGAAATCACGTTCATCCTTGATAACCTTATCAAGACTATCAATTCTTTTGTTCACAGACTCTAGGAGACCCTTGAAACTCTCGACAAAGAAGTTCTTATCAGCTGTTTCAGTGTCAATTTTACTAGCAAGTTCAATCAGCTTTACCAAATCAGAATGAACGTTGGCTTGACTCTCCTTTGAATCATTGAGTATTCCAAGGATACACAATTGACTCTCTTGAACAGAGGCAACCATACCTTCTTTGGTAGATAGGACATCCTTGCCTAGCTCTGCTCTCAAGTTTGAAGATGACAGTTGAAGTGTTTTATAAAATCTGTGAACGGTTAGAATTGACGGTGATTTCAGGTTCTTTTATTGGCAGTAATGAATACTCTTTGCTTAGTTCATCAATCTTTGTTTCGATTCTTTTCTCCGTGTTGAGGACTGCGGAAGAAGTCCCTCCCAAAAAAGTGGAATTAATGGTAGTTTCCAGTTGCTTGTACAAGGCGTCCAACTTTTGTACCAAGGATCCCTGAAAGTCTCCTGTAGTCTGGATATGCTTGGAGATGTTCTCATCGTATTGCTTGCGGCTCAAGTCCAATGACTTCTCCAGATCAAGAGTCTTGATCTTCTGTTCGGAGAGTAATCCTGATTTTTCATCTAGCCTCTTCTCAAGGTTGGAAATCTCCTTGTTTCCTGTTTCATGTGTTAGTAACAATCAAGATCCAACCATGCGGAGATTGATTGTAATGGCCGCACTCTTCTCAATCTCATAACTGGAAGAGATCTTGATCTTCTTCAGTTGATCCATCTGTCTCTTAAGCACACCCACATCCGACTTGAATGTAGTGATAGACTCTGCCAACATTTTGTTCTCTTCCTTTAGGATCATAATAACCTCATTATCTGCGGTTCGAGATGACTTCAGCTCGGACGACTTCTGCTCCAAAGAGGCCAAATTGGCCTTAAACTTGTTGAAGGCTTCCTTCAACAGCTCACTTTTCCTCTTGGCCTTCTCAATTTCCAAATCTTTGTTGGTAATTTTAATGTTCGCGCTCTCGAGGCTCTTCTTTAGCTGCAATGTGTACTTCTGGGACTTGTAAAGAGCCTCAAGCATCACATCACCAGAGGACTGGTCTCCCACGTCTTCGCTTTCAGTAGAAACATCAGGGGTAGCTTCAAGCTCATCCTCGGGAGTTTTGCGAAAGCTGAGCCCGTGAGGCCGCTGCTGGAAAAGCATGAAATTGTTGCTCTCATTAGAAGGGGCTACTTCGCGCACTTCGGTGATTAGCAAGTCATCATCCTCATCTTCGTCTTCTTCTTCGTTTGCATCGACCTCAGCAGTGGTGCCTGAGTTTTCCTTGTTTGGATGAGCATTGGACTTGAGGGGCAAGATCTCATCAAGTGAGGAGTCGTTCAAGATGAAGTCCTTCATGGCTGTGACATGGCTCTTGCCGCCCTGATAAGTGGCACCAAAACCTCTTGAAGAAGAGCCCGTGGATGTAGCTGACGAGTTTTTTAGAGTGTTTGCAGCCAGTGGGGATGTTGTATCATCCGTTGAATTGTTAGAATCATCTTTATTCTTACTGTTCTGATCCAGCTTGAGAGAGATGCCTCTGGGGGCAAATTTGCCGCTGAGACCAGAATGAACGTCTTTAAAGAATTGAGGTACCATTCTTGGAATCAAACAAACGCTCTCAAGTACCAACAAGGTGAAATCTCGTTACAGGTTTGTTAGCCGCTGAGAATTTCAAACTTGTTTGAGTGTAGGAAGTTTCCAAACAAAACAAGAGATCTCAAACTGTGTGTTGGCCAGGTGTACGGATGTTCCCCCCGTTTCGGGATTTGTGGTGATTTTGGCCACGCTCACCCTTATCCAAGCACCCAGAAAGCACATACACACACACACAGCGATGAGTGATTTCAACCAGTGAGTACATTTACTGTATAAACCATAGGTATCGAACTGGGACTAACAGTCAAACAGGTTTGTGGCGAGTATCCCAACAGTTACCAGGGCTTTTACCATCACTTCACTCACGTTCGCCTTCTTGAACGCCCTCCAAATCCTACCATCTCACAACTTGTTCCTTATCTGGTACAAAGTGTTCCATAACTGGCAAATATGGCGTTTCATCACATCGTTCTTTGTGATCAATGACCAACCTATGCAGGGATTGATGGATCTTTACATGCTATACTCCTTTTCTCGCGGGTTGGAAGAGAACAAGTTCTACTTGAATGTGCCTGATTATGCATTTTATCTGGCCATTGTGATGCCATTGATTGTAATTCAAAGTGCCCTCATCAACAGTTTCTCTTTACTAGAAAACTTCCTTGGTGCAATCACGTTCACCTGGTCCCGCGCAAACAAGAACCAAAAGGTCAACTTCTACTTCATCACAATGGAAGGAAAGCATCTTCCAATTGTTACCTTGGGATTCAAATTACTGCTGGCTGGTCCACATGGATTCTTTGCTGTATTATCTGGAATGGCCGCGGCCTATTTCTACAGCTGTATTGAGTCCAGATCCCTGGGTCCATTGTACACCTACATCCAGACCACTTTGGGTGTCAATGTGATTAAACACTCCAACACTAACAAAGTGGGTACCATTCATACAATCCATGAGGTTCAAGATGGATATTTGCCAGCCCCAGCATGGTTCAGATCAATCATTCATAATATCATTGGTGCTCCTGCTCCAAAGACCAAGGAGGGCAAGATTTCCACAGATAGCTCTGCCACTGCTTACTACAGTGGAAGTTCCTTCAAGGGAAAAGGTCATAGATTGGGTACCTAGATTGGGATGTAATTAACGTCTTGTTAGAGTTTTTCTTTTGAAGGTGATTCGCTTCTTTGTGTTTGGTCTTTTGTAATAGGTTGAAAACTGGAGCAAGAAGTTGAAGTATTCATCAATAAAGCAGCAAAAGATCCAATATGAACTAAAGCTTGAGCTTTTGTTTGTACTCAAGGTTCGCAGGATACTTGTTGTGACATATTTGAAATTGAGCAGGATGGTCTGTGGACTGAACTCATCTTGGAAGATTGGTATCACTTTCAACAGGAACTGCGTGACGTTGTTCTTGAATGTAGTCACTGCGTGGGCTTCTGTCTTTCCCATATCGTAGCCGTCGGTGCTGTTTTCTTTCTTGAATGTCAGAGAATTGATCTTGAAATACTTGTAGATGAAGTCATCGCTGAACAGGAACCTCGGCTGGAACAGAAGTGTGAAGCTGGAAACAATGTTCAACACTTCGTAAAGCATGATCGTATCACTTTCGAAATCGAAATCAATGCTATCTTTAACTATGCGGATGACATTGATGTCATTCCAGTCTTTACACATCTGTGCGATGTTAGCTTGGTCGCTAAATGTGGAATGGATGAAGTTGTTGAGGAGAACCTCTGATTTCTGGAGGTTGCCAAGTAGCTGTGCAACATGAGGGTTCTCAATGAAGATTTTTTGATTGTTAGGAAGAAGCATGTCGTTCTCCAGGAATTCTTTGAACTTGGCACGGACTAAATTCAAGGGGTAGTATTGGTCATTTTGTGGTCTGGCAGGGATGTTCTTTAGCGGGGTTTCTTCCCCTACTTGGTAGTCGTGGATATCCTCGTGTGTTATGACATTCACACCATTGAGTTTTAGTTGATCCAGTGCAAAATCTCTTATCTTGAGGTTTGAAAAGCAGTACTTTGATTTGGTCTTGCCTCCTATTCTGCGACTTTCCACCTTGCCTTCATAAAGGGACTTGATGAGCTTTCCGAATGCGGCATGATTGAGGACTTCCTGAGTGCAGATCAGGTCTTTGCGAACTTGGCCCTTACCCAAAGATCTCTCCCTATCGATTTCTTGATCTCTCCAAGGCTTGTAGAAATATTTGAAGTAGACGGTGCAGCAGTCATAAGCTTGGGTCTTGGGTAGCACCTCTTTCACTCGCGGGTCTTTGTCCGTGGAGTAGAATTCGAACAAGTTGAGAATGCAATGGGCAGTCAAAAGTTTCAGTGCGTTGAATTGACTGGGATGCACTCCAAAATCAGAGACGAGCTTCTTGGTGAACGCTTCTGGGGATAGCGTCTGGTTCTGAACCGAGATCTGTAGAATGTCTTGGTTCAGATCCATGTCGGCTGCTACAATGCGTTGTTATGGTTAAATTTTTTTTGCTTATTTCATTTTCGATCCTCAGAGCCTCTTACGTGTTTTTTTGCCAGATCAGTCAGTGACATTTGGAAGCCGTTTCAAGTCAGTTGGGGAGTTGATATATCTATGTACTTGCCATATTTGGACACCTTCCTGATCCGGAGAATTTCAAAAGTATTCTGATGTAAGCAACTCTGTTTTTGGTGTTTTTGGTTTTTTTCCTTTTTGGTTTTTTTCCTTTTTAGTTTTTCGTCATTTGCCGAGGTCCCATTTATCCGCGGTTCCCCCATTTGCCCCACACAAACAAGTGATCGCCAGTTCAACATTCTTCCATATAAAAAGCAGTTCCGCATCGAATCGGTTCATATTTTTTTCATTCTGCCGTGTCTGCCCAACAAATACGCTTGTACAATGCTAAAGAGAATGACCAGAACTTTTGCATCAAGCGCTAGAAACTTCAAGGGCGAAACTTACAAGCATCAGGATGCGCTGCCATCCCTGCCGGTGCCAACCATTGAACAAACCAAGGCCCGCTACCTGAAATCCATCAAGCCATTCGTCAAGAACGAGGCCGAGTACGCCAAGCAGGAGGAGCTAGTCAACGACTTCTTCAACACCCAGGGCAAAGAGTTGCACGAGAGATTGACCCAATTGCAATCCACCTCGAGAAACTGGTTGAGCAAGTATTGGGATGACTACGCCTACCTCCAGTACCAGGACCCAATCGTCCCATATGTTTCTTACTTCTTTGGCCACAAGCGTCTCCCAGCGGAGCTCTCCACCATTGACAAGTCCCAACTGATCAAATCTGTCGCTTTGATCAACCAGGTTTTGACCTTCAGCGAGCTATTGCAAACCGAGGCTCTCCCAGCGGAGGTTATTAAGGGCAACCCATTCTGCATGGAGTCCTTCAAATGGATGTTCAACACCTCCAGATACCCACTTGCCCCAGGCCAGGACTCCAATGTGTTCCATGACACCGGAGCCATTGAGAACCAGTTCATCGTGGTTATCATCAACAACCACTTCTTCAAGTTGTTCACTCACGACCAATCCTCAGGTGCCAGACTTTCCAATAGTGAGATCTACAAGCAGCTGCTGCAAATCCATGAGCTTGCTTACTCCATTCCAAAGGGTACCAAGTCTGTCGGGGTTTTGACCGCTCTCCCAAGAGACAAGTACTACGACACTTACCAAGAGCTGGTCAAGTCCCCACTAAACGTCCAGTCCCTCGACGATATCTACAGATCCACTTTTGTCCTGACCTTGGACGAGGACTTGCCTGTCACTTATGAGCAGCGTGCTCACTTTGCTTGGCACGGAAACGGTGAGAACAGATTCTTTGACAAGGCTTTGCAATTCCACGTTGCTAAGAATGGATACATTGGCTTCTTGGGTGAGCACTCGAGAATGGACGGTACCCCAACCTTGCTCTTGAACGAGTTCATCAACAGAGAGTTGAGAAAGATCCAACCTGAGGAGTTCCTCAAATCCTTGCAGTTCGACTTGTCTGGCACAAGCGCTGCCCAACCTGAGTTGTTGAAGTTCGACATATCTCCAGCAGTCGAGGAGTCCATCGAGTTTGCCAAGTCCAACCTCGCTGCTGAGTTGGCTAACCACGATGTCAAGGTTCTGCACTACTCCAGATTCGGCAAGAAGGCCGTCAAGCAGTTCAAGACCTCCCCAGATGCCCTTGCCCAAGTCATCATGCAACTCGGTCTGTACAAGTTGCAAAACAAACTATGGCCAACGTACGAGGCTTCCTCCACCAGAAAGTTCTACAGAGGCCGTACTGAAGCCACCAGATCTGTCACCCCGGAGGTTTCCACCTTGGTTAAGAACTGGTACAACCCAGCTCTAGCAGAGTCCGAGCAACTGGGTAACTTGAGGGCCGCATTGAATGCACACGTGGAGTACATCAAGGCTGCCACTAACGGTGAAGGTGTTGACCGTCACTTCCTTGGTATGAAGTTGCAATTGAAGGCTGGTGAGGCTCCGCACGAGCTATTGGCCGACCCATTGTTCAACTACAGTGGTACATGGTTGGTCTCGACATCCCAATTGTCCTCCAACTACTTGGATGCCTGGGGCTGGTCCGAGGTTAACCCAATTGGCTGGGGTCTGGCTTACTCCATCAATGACGATTTCTTCCACTTCAACATTTGTGCCAGAAAGTCAAGTGGTAACAAGCCGGAGTTGTTGGCCCACTACATTAGCGAGGCTGCTGATGAGGTCTACGAGTTGTTGGTCAAGGAAACTACGAAGCCAAAGTTGTAAGATTTTGATGGGTATGTTTTCTTCCTACTCATCACTCGCTTTGCCTCAACATCAGACACCGTGCTATATAAATAATGTCTGTTTGTATTGACTTTTAGGTAGAACTGCAATCCGAACTTTCTTCTTTTCGAGTGATTACGGAATACAGAATTCTATAACACATCAGATTGACAGTATTTACTTCCAAGAACCAGGTCGTGTCATTTCCCTGGATGATCTTAATGACCCAAGTGTCCGCGGTTCAGAAGCAATCATCCTCGGAACTTCCCTGCCCTTCCAAATGTACTGAAGGTTTTCATTCTTCGATAACGCAATCCTATAGATTCTTTTGCAATAGTCCTCAATTTGATGGTCCTTGTTGTCCTCCCAAAGACCAAAACTTATCAAGTATTTCAAGGCAAAGTTTTCCTTCTGAAAGAGATCTGCTTCACAACAGTCGGCATGGGCTTCCACTAGGGAACATGAAAGCTCGTAGAAATGCCTTCTCGTATTGTTCAGAACAGCCACTTCATGCGCCTGGAAAAGTAGCTTAATGATCTCAACAACCCCCAGGCATCTAGACTCTTTAATCAAAGCCTTTGCTAGGAGTCTTGTCTTGTTCTGAATCAAGCTGCTAGTCTCACCATCAACCTCTAGGATTAAGGTCCCCAACAGCAAATTGACCAAATATCTCAAAACAACATGCCCTGGTTGTATCTCCGGTCGATAGTCTTCTTTCCAAGCCATGAACTTTCTGGCAACCTCTTTGGATGGGATTTTAGATTCCTTCCAATGGCAGTAGCAGTACTGAAGTACCATCTGAGTCAATGATCTTGCAAAGTAGGAGTTTGAAGCGTTCATGAGATCAAAAATCAACCCCGTGTCAACCAACTCATCCATGAACCGATTGAACTGGTTCAAAAAGATGATGGGATTCCTGCCTTCAATTGAATTGCTAGAAATCACCATCAATCTGTAGACCTGAAGCAATCTGGTGGTCCTGTCTATGCGAGGGTTTCGTATCGACGTTCTTATTTCTGCCACTGTCTTCTCTGCAGTTCTGCCTGAGATGAAATCAACATTGGCCATCACACTGGAAAAGTTCAAAATGTCCTCCATTCTCTTCTTCCGAGAATCGCCCGCAAAGTCGAAAAGAGGAACCCCGTCATACTCCGCTGGCCGCATGGCCAATATCAGCTCAATTTCAAACACGCTGGTCGGCTTGACAGAAATCATGGGTGCAAGGGAGCCACTATGAGACTCCTCATCATCCTCGCCAGTTGATCCACGAACAACGTCCAATGAATTGAATGTATCGACATAGAAGTTTCTCTCATTTTCTTCAACTTCTTCTTCTTCCTCTTCTTCTTCTTCTTCGTCTTCTTCAGCATTCGGCAGTCGTCTCCGGGAAAGGTTCGACGTCATCAAGGCTGGGTATGCTGGGTTTTGGAGACCGGTGATAACCGCGTTATTTGCTGTGGGCTCCAGTCCAAGGCTGGTTCCAGAGTGCTTCGACCAAACTGATCCACTGGAGTAGAGCCTCTTCCTGAGACTCATCGAACGGCAATACTCTCGTACTCCAAAACAGACAAGTGTGAAAAGAGCATATCCAAGAACCATTCCACCGAAAATGAAGAGGGTCTCCAATAGAGGGTCAAACTTTGAGCTGCTGGGCAAAGGCAAGGGATAGCCCGTCGTATCCTCAAAGTACCCAAAGTGGTATGCATCCGAGTTGACACCGGTAATGCCCCTTTTGGGCAAACAATCAACTGGCAACCTCATCCTAAATAGCTTCCTAATAGAAACGTTTCAGCTAGAGAGATGAATCGACAAAGGCAGAGCGTCTCCTACTTATCTCGATCGTATCTTGTCTGTGGATGTAGAAAAGGAAAGTGTGACCCCCCATCTGTGGATTGGCTTTGTGACAGCGAAATTTGTGGCTCCCCTCACGACAATAGGAAACAAAAATCAGCACACAAGTTCAAACCATTTGAATGGCTACCTGGGCGCGCAAGTATTGTTTTCGTGTCTCTGTATTGAACTATGAACAGAGCTCTTGTGTGTTGACCCCTCGTGTATAGCACTGGTTATGTAGCCCTGGATTTGGCCTATGTCAACAGACTTGATCTGTTTCAGTGACTGTACTATTCAGAAAGTCCAAACAGGTCTGGGACTAGCAGAGTTATTATTATATCACCACGCAGCATGGTTTGTCTTCAGTGTTCAGATGAACAGTCAAGGAGAGGAATTCTATTTGTTGAGTTCTCGGTACGTGGCATTTTAGTTTACCTGTATAGAGACGCGTTTTATTTACGGAGAATTGTCACGTGAATGTCAGCTTGACAGGGGGAGAGGGGCGGGGCGGGGTCATTAGGTAATTAGGTAATACCCGTTTATGTAATATCACCGCCTCGCCAGAGGCCTCCAAAAAAAAAAAAAAAAAAAGAATACCAAAAATTGAAACGAAGGCGTGCGGGTGGCGAAAGGAGCCATAGCTGGGTTTCATTTGTGTTGCTGCATTACTTATTATTTGTTTGTGATCTCCTTCAGTTCAGGTGCTAGATTAGTGCTAGACTCTGGTGGTTCGCTCATTTCTGTGTCTTGGGAATTGAGATATCGTGTCTCCTTTTCTCTACAGTTTGACGCTCCTGGAGTTTTATGACGAGAGGATCTTGGATGAGTATAAGCATTCTTCAAATACGCCAATGCAAGGCCCTTTCATATTTAAGCAAAGACGTAGACAGCCTTTTTTTTTTATATCTGCATTGTATTCACTTGCCGCGAGATAATAGCAGCAGCAACACTGGCACAATGTACATCCAGTATTTCTGGATAAAAGAACGGATGTCCTCCTCCGCTTCTTCAACGACCTGACCCTCAACAGTCATCTTAGCTTGGCCAGTGGCGGGCCTTGTCATCAAAGTGAGCTGGTGTTGCAAAGCTGGTCAGGTCAGATACGCCAGGGAACGACAGTGGGCATTGAGCCCTGGATACAATAACTGCCCTCCCTGAACTGGATACACATCTCTTCAACGGCGGCGAGCCCCGAGCTTACGTTGGAGCACGCAAAGAGAGAATCTAAAAAAAAAGGTTATCAATGAACCGAACGGGGATTGAACCCGTGACCTTTGCCGTGTAAAGGCAACGTCCTAACCTCTGGACCATCAGTCCGATAACATCCGACTCTACGCTGCTCACTGATTCTCAGGTACTTATTCCCCGGTCACGTGTATCACGTTCACTTGGCCGTCGTATTACCGGCGGGGTTCGTTAATTTTCAATTTTTTCATGGATCATACCCAGAAAGACAGCCTTCGACATTCTCAAATTTGGTTTCAAACTTGGCTTAAAAACATAAATTGTACCATTGCAAAGTTCTTTTAAGCTAGGCTTAACAGATGGGTGAAAGATGGAAGAGTTAGAAACGGGTGGACTAACTCCTAGTTTCGTTCAGGTCCAAAATTTATCGATGTTTGAAAGCTTTTAGAGGCGAAACTAACATATATGCATAGACCGTGCAGTGACGGTTTATGCCGCGATGCCAATCATTATGGAAAATTTCGTACGACACTCATCGTGAGGCCAGAAAAGAACCATTGATTAAGATCTGGTAAACGAGATGTTGGATATCACTCAGTTCATTGAAGAGAAGGGCGGTGACCCAGAGGCCATCAGAAGATCCCAAAGAGCCAGATACGCCTCCGTTGAGCTCGTTGACGAGATCATTGTCGGCTACAAGGAGTGGACCACGATCAGATTCGACCTGGACGCCCTCAACAAGGAGCAGAACAAGATCCAGAAGGAGATTGGTCTTAAGTTCAAGGCCAAGGAGGATGCCTCTGAGCTTTTGAAGGCCAAGGACGAGATTGCCGAGAAGAAGAAGGCTCTTGCCGAGAAGGAGCAGCAGGCCGACAAGGCGCTCAAGTTCAAAGTGAACCAAGTCGGTAACCTTGTCCACGAGTCGGTGCCAGTTTCCAACGACGAGGCCAACAACACTCTGGTCAAGGACTGGAAGCCGGCCGGTATCGAGCAGGTTGCCAAGATTGCCACTGCCACTGGCGCTGAGGCCAAGCTGTCGCACCACGAGGTGCTGCTACGCCTGGACGGTTACGACCCAGAACGTGGTGTGCGTATCGTTGGCCACCGTGGCTACTTCTTGAGAAACTACGGTGTCTTCCTGAACCAGGCCTTGATCAACTACGGTTTGAGTTTCTTGGCTGCCAAGGGTGGTTACATCCCATTGCAGGCCCCAGTGATGATGAACAAGGACGTTATGGCCAAGACTGCCCAGCTGTCCGACTTTGACGAGGAGCTGTACAAGGTCCTGGACGGTGACGACGAGAAGTACTTGATTGCCACCTCTGAACAGCCAATCTCGGCCTACCACATGGGCGAGTGGTTTGAGACCCCGGCCGAGCAGCTGCCTGTTCGTTACGCGGGTTACTCGTCCTGTTTTAGAAGAGAGGCTGGCTCCCACGGTAAGGATGCCTGGGGTATCTTCAGAGTCCACGCCTTTGAGAAGATTGAGCAGTTTGTGCTGACTGAGCCGGAAAAGTCCTGGGCCGAGTTTGACCGCATGATTGGTTTGTCCGAGGAGTTTTACCAGTCCTTGGGCCTGCCATACAGAGTTGTTGGTATCGTCTCTGGTGAGCTGAACAATGCTGCCGCTAAGAAGTACGACCTGGAGGCCTGGTTCCCATTCCAAGAGGAGTACAAGGAGTTGGTCTCCTGTTCCAACTGTACCGACTACCAGTCCAGAAACCTGGAGATCAGATCCGGAATCAAGAAG
This sequence comes from [Candida] sanyiensis, assembly GCA_030569275.1. Lineage (NCBI taxonomy): Eukaryota > Fungi > Ascomycota > Saccharomycetes > Phaffomycetales > Phaffomycetaceae > Barnettozyma > [Candida] sanyiensis. The sequence goes on along the minus strand of JAJMKO010000083.1, from coordinate 18,924 downwards.
TTGAATGAGCGTGAGAAGAAGTACGTCCACTGCCTGAACTCCACTCTGTGTGCCACTGAGCGTGCCTTGTGCTGTATCCTGGAGAACTACCAAACCGAGGAAGGTCTGGTCATTCCAGAGGTTTTGAGAAAGTACATTCCAGGCGAGCCTGAGTTCATTCCGTTCCAAAAAGAGCTGCCAAAGAACTCCACCTCCCAAAAGAAGAAGTAAAGCGGAATAGAAATCATCAATCATTACATTTTTTTTTTGAGCCCAATTTCGTAACGTTCATTAATTCATATCCTAAATCGCACCTTTTTGGAAGGCGACTCCTCATCCAAGCAACTCCTTTCTTCGAGGCGTTGTTCACGAATGACAGTTTCGTCATCCCTCTGTCGTATTCGGGCCCTTTGCGCAGCCCTCTCTTGACGAGTTTCCTTGATCAGGGACTCATTGTAATGCCTGATTTGTTCCTCCCTTTGCCTCGACTTGCGGTATTTCTCAATCCGGGTCTTCTTTGTGGGAAATGGTTCGTTGTCTGTTTCACCGGTATCGCCAACATGGGAACCGCTCCCGTTGCTTTGGTCCATCTTGGAACACTTGCGAGGTGGCTGGCCCATCTCTAACAGTCGCATCTCATCCTTGGGCACGTCGCTTGCATAAATATAAAAGACCCCATCCGGCGATTGGCACTCTTCTAAGAGGTCAAGGGCGTCCTCGGATGCTTCGTCCTCACTGGACTGATCAATTGAGAGATTGGCCATTTTCGCTGTGCTGTCATCGCTGTCATCACGTGCATCGCGTGAACACACTTTCTGATGCTGATTCTTTTGATTTCGTAAGGGTGACACTGGTTCGGGAGAAGTCGACACTCTCTTGCATGATCTACTGGGCTGCAGTCGTTTAGAAGGGCTGGAAACCATTACTGGTTCCCTTCTTTGATTCTACATTGCAATCTCCTGTCTACTTTTTTTTTTTTTTTTTTTTTTTT
>JAJMKO010000083.1:0-17854 GCA_030569275.1 [Candida] sanyiensis | reverse complement strand
GATTCGCCAACTTTGTGTCATCGTAGTGTCACCCACAAATCCAGGGACGATTCAAAATACCCTTGTCTAAACATCCAGTTTCCTGGCAGGTAATACTGCTTTCATTGGCAAGCTTGTGCTATTAAAGGAAAGTGAGAGGACCTGGAAAGGATATATACATTCCCTCAGTTCTTCTCTTGCTAGACATTCAACCTATCCATCAAAAAAATAATGTCAGTCCAACGACAGGTTCTTGAAGTCAAACAAAATTCAGTTCATAGGCCAAAGTCAGATTCAGATGGGAGACACACCATCAGAAAGATCTCATCCAGGTTCACAGGGAGCCGTCGTTCCAGACGCCACACATCAAGATTGCTCAGCCATTTGTTCTCAAGAAGCGAACGAACGTTGAAGCAGAAACTTGAGTTGACATTGCAGAACAGTGCTGACATCAATGAGCCTTATAGCTACGAAGTTGGACAGACTGCAACCAACAGTTCTCAAGAAGCGGATTCTGTCCAGTCTTCTATCAGATTTGAAGAAGATGGCACACCAGTTTCCAAGACTAGGAGATCTCATAACGCCCGGTTTCACATTTGGTTCAATAAACTCCATTACTACCAAAAACAGATGTATTGGCAAGTGTTTCGAGCGCTCAAGAGGGAGGAGCAAGAACACGATGAGAGCAAAGTTCAAGGCGATGACAAGGCCCTATTCGAGGAGATGCCTGAAGATGCTTACTCTTGCTACAATCAGTACCGAACAAGAAACTTCGACACTGTCTTTGAAGAATTGGAAAGGGCAAAAACGAACCCGAACCAGACCGAAGATTTGGGTATTCCCATTTTCAGTCCATTGAACGAGTTGACATTTGAAAACCTTCAGGAGTTGAAGAACCATGTGTTTTCTGTCAATCCAGCCTTTTCTGATGACTCCTCTCTCAGTTTGGTTGGGTTTGAAGGGGATGAGGGCTTCCAAAGAAAAGTCCAAGAATTGAAAAGCCAGTGCAACGCCCCTGATGATGGTTTATCATCCGGTCAAACCTTTTCCGACACACCAGACGTGGAGGGTATAGCTGCCTCAACCCAAAAGACACCACCAACAATGCCGGATATCATTAGGCAGTTGTTTGGAAGCAGCGGTACACTTGAGGATGTCTGGCAAGCTGAAAGCACAGACGACCAAGAAGATTCTAAGGACTCTGGGGACTTGGGGTTTGCCATTGAAGAGGACACACCATTAACGAACCACTTTTCAGTGGCAGTTTTTGAGCCAAACAGAAGGAGGTCTGTTATTGACAAGGTGAAGGCCGCCTTCAGAAGCAGTGACTCCCCCATTGTGAGTGCGAGATCAGTGAGTAACTCGTCGTCCAATTATTCAGCTGTCTCCATTGTGATTCCAGCGCTGAAGTCGCGCAGTTTAGTGTTTGACATTAGTGGGGACATTTCTGAAGGAAACTTGATTGACTCTGTGTACTTCCCCGATGAGGATTCAGCAGCAGCCATGTACTCAGATGAGAATACCCCGATAGACATTAAGAATCCAAAGTTCTACCCAGGGAGTACCAAGTCATCCAGTTCATCGGATTCAGCGGCAGTTGACACCACGATCAAGTTTGACAAGTTTGCGGAGATTCTTTTCTATGATGGTTCAAAGAGATTGAAGTATAGAAGCCGCCCCAACAGAAGCACCAGACAAAGTGTGGAGCAGAAGAACAAGAACAGGAGAAGAGTTGACTTGTACAAGAACAATGGAACGTTGCACTTGACGCCTGCAAACGCAGCTTCTATCAACAGGGTGAAGAAGTCCAGGTTCTCCCGTGTCAATTCTTTCAACTCGGTGAGTGAGCTGCTCATTGAGAGAAGGTTGGAAGGAGTAAAGCCAATATTGAAATCAAGGCGTAACAAGAATGCCGGTGTCGAATCGATCCGGGCTCAGTACTGTGACGATGTTGATTTGGAAGCCTTTATTGATTTTTTTGAGGCGCATGAACGGAAGCGCATCGAGAGCGAGCCCTATTTGGACAAGGCACGCGAGGGCCAGCTTTCGATGTACTACGCCGTGGAGAACTTTGAGGATGACATTCTCGACGAGGAAATCAACTGAAGATCTTTTTTTTTTTTGGAAGAAGTGTGTTTGTAGAGAGACAGAGTGCTGTTTTTTTTTTTGTTTTTGTTTTTGCCACTTTATTAGTTCTCTCTCTCTCTTTGCTTTAATGCAATCATTGCTACTCGAACGCTCGCTGGGGAAGCTGACTCCATGGCAATTTGAGCGGATTGTTACAGAGTCGCTGTATTACAACTTGGACGCGTTGGATGTCCCCAAATTCCCATTAAAGAGGCAAACTGCTGGCATCAACTCGCTTGATTTTGACAAATTAGAAGGGAGGTACCTTCTTGTAGGAGCAGCAGACAGCTCAATCAAGGTTTTTGACACGCATGCAGCCAACAACAGGGCCAAGCTGATGGGCAGCATTAACAAGACCAACGGCGGACATGATTTTGGGGTGACAATGGTTCAATGGTGGCCATTTGACACGGGGATGTTCCTCTCCGGATCCTATGATGGCACGTTGAAAGTGTGGGACTCCAATGCTTTACAGGAGGCGTTCAGCTTTGGGATGGAATCGCAAGTGAATTGCTTCGATATCAATCCAACAGGTTTCAACTCTTTGATTTGCACCGGTTGTGATTCGAGTCACGTCAGGCTGATGGACTTGAAGACGACGAGTGCCGTGCACAGTTTGACAGGGCACAATGGAACAGTGCTGAGTTGCAAATGGTCACCCAACGATGCTCACGTGCTCGCAACGGGCAGCAGTGCCGGAGAGGTGAGAGTATGGGACATAAGGAGGACCGATTCTTGTCTGATGCAGCTGGATCTGTACAGAGCAGAGAAGGAGACCGATGTGCAATTGTACAACCGGAGCAAGAAAGTGGGGATAGTAAAAAGCGATGTCAAGGCACACTCGCATGGCGTCAATGGACTGTGCTGGACTGAGAATGGCAAGACCTTGATCACCACTGGGCATGACGAGAAGATCAGGGTCTGGGACCTCGATGACGGGCGCGGAGTGAACACGCTGCTAAACTTTGGACCCTTCGTCAAGAACAAGTTCTCAGGTTACAAGTCGATGTTGCTGAGCTCGATACGAGAGACTGAGGTACAATACATTTGGTACCCTTCGGACAACGGCGAGATTCTTGTCTTCAGATTACAAGATGGAAAGCTGGTTGCCAAGCTGAGGAGAAGTCTGCAAGAGAACTCTCGAAGCTGCTGCATTGCTTATCCTGGCGATAACAGTGCAATGTACTATTCAGGTACCGTTGATGGAAGAATCAATGTCTGGGGACCGAAGGAGGAGTATCTGTAACGAGAACCTTGGCTAATGCATGAACTGCAATGGTATGAAATCAATCAAACCATTCGAATCGTAAGAGACAAGACCTGTTGTCCTTATATGCTATGTAGTTGACGGTCAATTTCCTGCCAGTGACAAGAAAATGCGAAAGCTGCAGTCTCGGTAGTCAGCCATGGTCTCGATCTTTTTTTTTTTTTTTTGCGTCTTCATGCAGGTTGCGCGAAAATTTTCAACGGTTTTTTGACACACCGTTTTTTTTTTCTGGCGCAAATCCCCAGATAAATGACACGGACAAGGAAAGCTGCACAATCGAAAACCCTCGTAGTGGTGGAGTTTACAGGAAAAGACATTCTGCAACACATTGAGACATCGTGTGAAACTGTCGACCTGAAATTTTGGCCAGAAAAGGGGGGAAATCGGGGCTAAGGCGAATGTGCTGCAAGTGGCCGTACCAGAACTGTTTCTTTTTTCCCGCAGCTCTGGACAAAAAGAAAAGCTACCGATGATGCGTTCTAGAATCCCAGACCCCTTCAGTTTGAAGAGGATTTTGATGAATGGGGCGAGCGTATTGGTGGGTCAAAAAAGGAATTATTGCGGACTTGTTGATAGAATTGATCTCCTGGCAAAAAGAAGCGTAGAACCTGCCCCATGGTCATTAACGTCAACGAATCACGATTATCTCGGAACAAAAAAAAAGAACTGCGTTGGGAATACGGGATATGGTTAAGAACGGCTTGGGAATAGATCGGAATTGGCCCAATTATGTCGAAACATGCCTTCGACCACATGAAAAAAAAGCATCCTAGCGGCGTTGGAACTTAAATTAAAATTTTTTTTTACGCTTTTTGCGTCACTTTTTTTGCGTCATTTGGCGAAAATACCAATTCCGGCAGTCCCTTAATCTGGCCTGTCAGGATCGAGGAATTTCGGATGACGCATCAAAATGTCACCTTTGGATACGTGGGGCAAGGATGTCCCAAGGCAATGATGATAAAGGTAACACCGATGCTTTAATAGGGAATGCTGTCAACGTTATCTATTGTACTTTTGTTCCCCAGTTTTGGCATGTTGTTAGTACATTGACTTGGCCGAGCAAAGTGGGAACTGCCAGGGGATTGAAGAGGAGTTTGTTGTTGGAAAAAGAGAACTCAATTGCCAAAATTCGGAGGTGTTTCTAACAAAAGAGTGTGCCTGATCAGAGAGAAAACACACAGCTAAGGCCAGATTGACCCCGCAGTTCTAGCGTGGCACCGGTCCTGGCTGGATCTCACTTTTTTTGTGTCAAAATTTGGGACACGACCGGATGATGAATTTGTGGGGTCAACACCATGCACATGAAAGTCACCACTTAAGACTAAAGAATAGAGCCAAAAATGGCCATTGATTTTCAATTGATTGACAGTGAGCAGTCCAAGTACACAGTTACTGTCCATTAATCTTAGATGTCCGAAATTGGTAGGCATTGTTGTCAGATCTCCTCTCGCTACTCTTCAATGGCCGAGGAATGGGGATGACGAAGGGCAGCACAGCAAGACCACCAGCGGGAAGAATGACGGAACTGCACTCCGTTGCGCAATGGAGGCGCAGAACTACTGACTCTTTTTCATCTTGTGACCTCGATGAGCAATTGGTGTCACCTCTCGCACTTTTTCGCCGATCGGGAGGTCATCAAAAACGAAAATTGCGGACATACGTCGGAGTCGGTTTCTGTTTTTGCCAAAAAATATGCGGCATGATAAAGAGTTTACAGTTTCCAGAACCAACGGTGAAAAGAGACCCGGGGATTAGAAAGCGGAGGCTGTGGAAGAGCGAATAATTGTCCCTTTGGAGCGATTCAATTGGCAAATAGAGGGCACAATTATACGAATTGCAACAGATTGCCCGCAAACTGCAGGTCAATGGGGCCTTTTGTGGTGAGAATTGAAGTGGATGGTTTTTTTTTTCTCCTTTGGTTTCCACGGGAGCGACCGCTGCCTGCATGACAGAGCTACAGTTTTGTGCCATTTTTTTTTTTTTTTTTATCTGCATTCTTTTCTTTTGCGCCGGAATCTGCACGATAAAAGAGGAAAAAATGACAAAAAAAGAAAAGACACAAAATTTTGTTTTGAAGTTATATATGCCCAACCGACCAAAAAATTCGCACTGCGGTGCTTTTTCTTTTCCTCTCTCCTTTCTCAGTAGCCTAAGCAAGACGCTCGTCGAGAGATTCATCACGCTCACACGTTCCACGATCTATTAAATCTCACAGCATTAGCATCAATAACACATATACGCAATGTCTCTTCACAAGTATTCCTTTGGAACCATGACTCCAGACTTGCCAGCTGCAGAGCTGTTCCCAGGATTCGAAGAGAAGGAGAACATGGGTGCCGTCTCCAGAAAGATGAGCAGGGCATCCATTGATCTCTCGATCCTGTCTCCCCCATTGTCCCCATATCAATCTGAAGCAAGTCCAGCTCCAAGCGTCTTGAGACTCGTACAGGCCAAAGAGGCCAAGAAGGCCGTCACCAGTAACAAGCCAATCGATACCATAATTGTGTTGAAGAACAAGGAAACATGCCTCAAGGAGTTCCCACTGAACACTTTGGAGAATTACCCATTGGTTATCAATGCGTGGTCCAACATTGGTACCAAGCACTTCAAACAATCACAGTTGAACTTTATCAGACAGTACACGAGTCGCTCGAGCAAGAACCCGGTCAAGGTCAACAAGGCTTATACAACCAGAAGATTTGCCCCAAGAAGACTGATCAAGAACACCTACCAGGACGTTCCTTCCTCGTCGTACTTCTCCAACAACAGCAAGAACAATTACAACTCCGACTCGGATTATAACTCACAATTTGAAAAGGTTAGAACCCGTCGCGTTGTCAGGGAGAGCTCGACGCAGCCAAGCTACTCCGGCATGGACTCCGATGTGCCTTCGAGAGTGTCCACTCCAGTCAGAAAGAGAAAGCCAGCTGCCACTTCGTCGCCAGCGGCGCCATTGAACATTGACTGGGAGAGTCTGCCGGACTATGCTCCTGATGTGTCGCTCTTGCCCAACAATGCGAGATGCCTCAAAGTGGAGTGGAAAGGTGCACCAATGGATTTGTCCTCGGATCCATTGGTTGGCAAGCTTCACCCTGCGGAAGTGACCTTGGCATCGATCTTGAGACTGCCTTGCAACTTGTACTTGGACTCCAAGAGAAGACTCTTTATGGAGAAGGTTGCCAGATTGAAGAAAGGCTTGCCATTCAGAAGAACCGATGCGCAAAAGTCTTGCAGAATTGATGTCAACAAGGCATCGAGACTGTTTGCTGCATTTGAGAAGATTGGTTGGTTGACAGACGACAAGTTTGCCAAAAGCTTGTGATTTTGGGATACACATTCATTTTTTTTTAGGGGGGAGGTGGGGGTGGTGGTTCATTTATTGGTTTTTGTTGATTTTATTGGTCGGTTTGTTTTGTTTCTATTATGGGTTTGGGGGGTGTATTCTAAGAAGGTCATTGGGAATTTTTTGATACATTAATGGTTTTAAAGGTTGAATCAAAGGGTACACACACAAGTTTCTGCACAGCATTGGGTGCTGATATTTGCAGCTCTTGTAATAGTATTATATAGAGGGATTTTGTTTATTGTTTACACACATTTGGCGATTAATTGGGAATATAATATCATGCAAAGTTCATAACCGGTAGCCTTGGACCTATCAGGCCACAATGGATAGATCTCAAAAGTGATTCTTTTAAAAGCTGCTGGGTGCCATCTCAGCCAAGTTGGACCTTGTCAGACAGACGCGGATCATCAGTATATCAATTCGGGGTCTGTCTGCGGTCCAAATATGCCACGTCGACTGAACTAGACAAGAAGGAAGTAGAGCGGGAAACACCGGGCGAAGAACAGCGGCGCGTTGAGCATCGTAGAAGCAAAGAAGGACTGGAAGTTGGCGAATGGTGCGTTGGTGATGTTTGACGTGCTGCCAGTTGCACCCCTAGGATCCCTCAAAATGTAGAGGGAGAACGAGAGGAAGCGCACAACTTGGACACAGAGCACATCGTTGCTGAAGGAGTACTGCATGTACCACTCCTCCTTCAACTTCTGCCATAAGTTGTAAGCCATTGCTGCTATCAAGCTGATAAGCGGTTAACTTTTTTTTTTTTTTTTTTTTGTGTGTTGGGGTCTCTACTCTACTCTCTACGCCAGAAGGAAAAGCCCCGCATTGGACATGACTTCTAACCCTTCCTAATAAGTAGTACTTCTGTTTCAGGTATTTTGCATGGTTTAATGACGCGGGAGTTTTTTTTTTTTTTTTTTTCTTTGCTCTAACAGCAAGGTTCCGCGAAATGCTGGTTAGCAGGGGGGAGCCAGCTTGTGGGAAAAAAGATGAATGAGCAGGTATCGAAGTAACAAACCTCACTTTCTCCACAGATCGCCAACCAAAGAATAAACACACACAGAGCAAGAAAGTATCAACAGAGCCGATACGTTCCCAGCCCGTCGCAGTCACTCGCTTTCACATTCCCACGACCAACCTCAGTCGACCGGCACAACTGTGTGTTTTTAATCGAGCCACCCCCTTTTCACAGCTACACTTCGAGCTAGGTCTTTTCGATAACAGACTTGCCCCGAGTGGTTCAGCACCGTCTCGTGATACTACTGGATAGTATCCACCACATTACCCCCCTGTCTTTTTTTTTTTTTGGCCCTGAATCGACATTCTTCAGCCGCTGCTTGATTTGCCCCAACGCGTTTTGTTTTATTTAATTCGTTCGCTTACCCCTCCACCCTCCCCTTCAAAACGAGATTGTGGGAGCAGGCAGTCAGTGTGCCCAGAATGTTCCATAACTTTGACTCGAGCTCTCGGGCCAATATGAATGCGTTCCCTCAGGCTCAGGCGCCCCATATCACCAGCAACTTTGCAGAAGGGCCAGGCGACGCCACAGGCGAATTCACCGATGACCTCTATGATAGTCTCCTCCTCAACAAGACCCCGGAGGACATTGTTGCCGGATTGCAGGCTTCTAACGATATTCTTTCACGCAACAGGTTTGCAGGCTCAACTCCTGCTGTGCTGAATACCCACGAGGAAGTCACGATTGAGAACTTGCTCGAAGAGGACCCATTGCTCTCTTTCACGACGACGCTCGATAGAGTTGAATCCAACGAGACTGTTCTCCAACACTCGCCGTTGGCGAGTGCAGTGGATGCTGAGAAATTTGTTGAGGCGTTGTCGCTGAATGACCCAGCATCACCTGCGGTCCCTGTTGTCCAACAGCAACCGACACCAATGACTCCAGGATTGCACCAGGCTCCTGTGATGACTGCTACCACTGCCAACACCCAGCAACACCCAGCCGGAGTTCCGCTATCACAGGCCCATTTGCAACAGCATCAACACAACCTTTTCCTCCAGCAGCAGCAAGACCAGTGGCAGCAGAACCTCAGGTTGCAGCAGATGGAACAGCAGAAGCAGCAGCAGCAGCAGCAGCAGCAGTTGGCGAGCCAGTTCAGACTGCAGATACAGAACCAGGTGATGTTTCAACCGTATGCCAATTCCCAGTTCCCACCTTCCCACCTTCAGTTCCCACCACAAGCACAAGCACAAGCACAAGCACAAGCACAACCACTGCCGGCGACAATCATGGAGAATCTGCCTCCGCACATGGTGCCCCTGTCCGTCAACCCATACATGCAGCCACAGATTGTGCAGCATGATGTTATTTACACACCAGTCGCCCAGGAGGCACCGATGTCCGCGTCGAGCATGGGATTCTCCCCTGCTGTCGCCACAACCCCACAGATTGCCAATGCAAAGCCACGATCACGCTCCAAGAGCCAGGTATCGAGGAAATCGAGCAGCAGTCTGCCACCGACACCCCCGGGTGGTGCCAAAATTACGCTGCAGAAGCCACCATCAGCAAAGCGTCTGGCTAAGCCTCCTATCAATAGGTCAAGCTCGACGACGAGTCTGACCAACAGGGTGCAGAAGAACTCCTTTTCTGGTGGCTCGAGTAGCGGTGGGCCTCCTTCGACGATGCTCATCAAGAAGTCCAAGAGTTTCCTGTCGACGCCCTCTGCGTCTTCGAAGCCACTCTATGGCACGCTTGATTTTTCAAAGAACTTCAACACTTTTATGAACTCACCGAAGTCTGCACTGAGTGGTACCAGCAAGCCTTCATCCCAGACAAGCTTCAAGAGAAGCCAGCAGAAAAATTATGAGTTTGTGTTTGAGACTGGTGCCGAGGAGAAGCAGTCCAAGAGCTCACGGATTGCGTCGACGTCGAGAAGGCCATCGGCAACCAGCGGCGGCGGCGGCGGCTCATTGGCATCTGCCCCTTCTTCGGCCAGAGTGCCCAAGTTCTCCAAGCCACCATCGATCGACTCGTCATTCTATTCTCCTAACTCGTCCTCGCCCAACTCGGATGCTTCGGGGATGTCCCCATTGAACTCGGGCCAACTGAAGCACAGCCAGCCGACTCCGCAGAAGTCGCCTGGCACGATGACTTTCCAGAAGATTAGCCCTGAGAGTTATTCTGGCTCAGCAGCAAGTTCGAGCTCGGAGACAATCAACATCACTGTCAAGACAAGGAAGTCCAATATTTTTGCCAAGACTGATGACAAGGAGATGGGTGTTGGTATGGTTGAGTTCAAGGTGAATCCTGCAAAGTAGGAGAAGAAGCCCTGCAGGATGCTGTGCTGGTACATTTTTTTTCGTTTTGTGTTGTTTATAAACCCCCGCCCCCTTCCCCACCATTCAGGGCATTCTTTTTTGTTTTCATTTCAATTTAACGGACAGTCGCTAGAGGCTCTCCTCTGTGAGAAGAGGTTTTAATACAAGTATTTTAATTCTACCGTTTGTTTTTTAAGTAGTACCACACAGTAGGGTTTTAAATAGGCATAGCAATAAATAAGGAATAAATAAGGAATAAATAGAAACCCCTTGAACAGGGCCAGGTCACTAGCGGAGTTTGAACTCAGTCTCATTGATAGGCTCTGTGCGTCTCTTTGGACCTCTAAAGTATCTGCCTTGCGAGTTGTACGCCAGCCAAGTCAAGCCGGATGGAATGACAACCAAAAGGGTAATGATTGGAACGAGGTTCTTTGGGGTGACTCTAAATCTCTGTCCCGCGGTTTCTCTGAAGCCTGTGTTGGCACGGTGTTAGTCAAAAGTGATGGAAAGGCAAGGAAAGGCAAGGAAAGGCAAGGGGTGTTTGTTTTTTGTTGGTACTTACGGTAAAATCTTTCAAAGGCTGGATCCTTGATCAATGCTGTTGTTACGTTTGAGTTAGCACGCCGTGTACTGAGGCTCTGCGCAAGGGAAGGAACATCGGGAAAACTTACGCTCAGGGCCGTGTCCATGGCCGCCCATTTTGTACTGAATGAGGTTGTGGAAGAAGGTGCTGTTGTTAGAAACTTGTTTTTAACCGGGGGGCAGAGGTTCAAAAAGTGGTGCAAAATTAAAAGTCCCCGAATTTGTGAAAACACTCTGACGTAATCACGTCCCAGTTCCCATTTCCCATTTCCAAGTTCCAAATTCCGAGGGCCAGATCACATGCTTCAGTTCCGACCCAACCATTTTTATCTTTTTTTTTTTTGGTGTAATGATCATCACCGCGCTATGCTGATTATACCCCAGAGTCTCAACCAAAGGCTATGCTGCGTAACAGAAACGCCACCACTTTCAAGAGAGGTCTCAAGATCCTACATAAGGAGCTGAAGTTCTCCAACTCTGCGCGTCTGGCGGTCCTCAGGGGAGCCGCCAAACTGCACGCCGCCGTGAGTGTGACGCTTGGTCCAAAGGGCAGAACCGTGCTGATGGAGCAGAAGTACAACTTCCCGAAGATTACCAAAGACGGATTCTCCGTCGCCAATGAGCTATCCTTTGTCGACAAGTACGAGAACATGGGTGCCCAGCTGTTGAAGGACGTAACGTCGAAGTCCAACCTAGAATCCGGGGATGGCACAACGACTTCGACTGTGTTGGCCTTCAGCATCCTGCAAAATGCGATCCGGTCAGTGGCCACTGGGGGAAACCCTAGCGAGATCAGAAGCGGCATCAACATTGCCACTGAAAAGGTGCTCGAGTTCCTCGAGTCGCAGAAGAAGGAGATCACCTCGGACGAAGAGTTGAAACAGATTGCTGTGATATCCACAAACGGCGACGCGTCGCTCGGTGGTTTGATCGCTGACGCTGTGACGGAGGTTGGCAAGGATGGTATCATCACCATCGAAGCCGGTAACAAGATCGAGGATGTCCTCGAGGTCAAGAAAGGTTTGAGATTTGCGGAGGGCTTTATCAAGCCGCAGTTTGGCGACCTGACCAACGCCAACGCCAAGGTCACTTTGCAAAACCCATTGATCTTGCTTCACAGAGGCGAGCTGAGAAACGCCCAGCACATTTTGCCGGCACTGTCCTATGCCCAGCGGGAGTCGCGCCCACTGGTCATTGTCACCGAGGCGTTGGAAGGCGATGCCCTTGCCATTGCCCTGCTGAACAAGCTGAGAAACCAGGTCAACGTCGTTGGTATCAGGGCCCCGGGCTTTGGTGACTCCCGTGTGGACTACCTCAACGATATCAGCGCCGCCACTGGTGCCACTGTCCTCGACCCAGACTACAGCGAGGTTGCCAGTGCTGCCTCTTCATACCTGTTCGGATCCGCCTCATCCATCGCCATTGCTCCGAGAGAGACCTTGATTGTGGACGGTAAGGGCACTGCTGACGCTGTCGCGGGGCGTGTCGCAGAGATCAGGCGTCAACTGGAGAAGCCAGGCTTGCCAGTTGGTGAGCGTGACACTCTGAAGGAGAGATTGGCCAAGCTGACCTCGGGTGCAGCGATCATTCGTGCCGGTGGTGCCTCTCAGTTCATTGTAAAGGAGAAGACCGACAGACTCGATGACGCGCTGAACGCCACTTACTCTGCTCTCCACACGGGTTTTTTGCCAGGCGGTGGTGTTGCCCTGTTGAAAGCAGCTCAGCATCTGAAGTCTTTGAAGTTCGACGGTGTCTCCTTCGACACCAAGCTGGGTATCGACATTGTCCAGAGATCCCTCTCAGCGCCATTTGACAAGATCTTGAGCAACTCTGGCCTTGACAATGGCCATATCAAGTCCAAGTTGAACGACTCGTTTAGCAAGGGTGTCAATGCCCAAACTGGAGACGTTGTCGACATGTACGAGGCCGGTATCGTGGACCCATTCGGAAGCATCAAGAGCGCATTGGTTAACTCTGCCAGCGTGACAAGTCTGTTGTCGAGTGCCGAGGTTGCCATTGTCTCAAAATTGGGCGAGAAAGAAGGCTGGTGGGGTACTGATGACAGAGTATGAGTTGAAAACATAGAGCCTGTACATACATAGATTAATGCATTCACAGATCAAAAAAAAAGTAGTCTCTACATTGCAAATGGGTATCAAAATGCATTCAGTCCCTCGTGCCTACTTGGTTTTTGATCTCCTGGATCATGAGGTCGTTGAAACGTTGCAACAAGTCAGACTCAACCTCAAATAAGCCTTGCAACTCTTTTTTCATTTGAGTCACCTCATCGTAGGTATAGTCCCCGATGTTCTCCTTGAATCTGCGTATGGTTGACAGAAGCTCCTCGATTCCAACCTTGCTTTCATCACCAGGCAACTCCTCATTGGAGATCTTCCTCGTGCTCAGCACGCTTCTTGGCTTGGAGAGCGGAGATGTGACACTGGTTGGCTTCAATGCGCTCAGTTTGGTGTTCCGCACTGGGGAAGGGGTGTTATTCGCCTTGGAAAATGGAGAGAACCTAGACTGCTGTCTCGCAAGGGGACTTCCTTGTACATTGGCTGTCGGTGATGGTGAAAGGTTTGTCTTGGGAGTATTTGTCAGCTTGGATGGAGTCAATCTGGTCGTGCTTTGCAACTTGGTTGTCGCAGTGGGAGATCTCGTGGTGGTGGTGGTGGTGGTGCCAGATGGGTTTAACTTTCTAGTTGGGGAATTGGTTGGGGTGCTGACGGCTTTGATTTTTCTGGTCACCTTTGGGGTCAAATCACTGTACCGTTGAATGCTATTGGTTGGAGTTTCAGAGGCTAAGGACCATTTGAAGAGACATCCGCTGTTACTCAAGGTGATGACATGGCTATCAAACAACACTAAGGACTTTATTGGTTCAGAATGGCCCCAGTTCACAGCCAACTGCTTCTGTACGGCATAGTTGAAGACCCTTATAGTCTTATCTGCGCATGAGCAGAGAAGATAGCCCTGTGTCGTAATGCTGATGTTGTCAGCTAGCAATGAGTCCATGTCAGGATCATGCAGCTTGAATGTCTTGATGGCCTCAAGGTTGGATATGTTGTAGATGGTGATTTGCTTATCAATGGTGGAGATCAACAGCTCCGAGTCATGGATATGGAATGTTGATGGCGTCGATTTCAAGGCGATTGTCTTCACTTTGCCAATTGTCACCTTGTTTCCAGCGATATGGAACTCATGAACGGAGATCGATCTGTCTGCGGAGCTGGTGTAGATTCTGTTCTTATTGTCGTATCCAAGTTTCAACAAGTTGGCTTTGTGGCAGTCCAATGTTTCCAAGATGTTCCACGTCGAGGAGATATCGTCATATGCCCCAGAATCAGTCTTGGAAAACACTTGAATCATGCGATCACGTCCAATAGTGACAATGATCTTGATTTCCTCGATGGTGAAGGAGGTTATATCGTTAATGCTGAACTCATGTGCCTGCGTGGTGAATGACAATTGGCCCTCGATGGAATAGATGCTCAGGTTACCATAGGCGTCACCGACAACAATCTCGTTATCTGCAGTGATATCAAGGGCAGTGACATGGTTTTCAATGACGTTGTTAGGTACCTCAACCAAGGTCAAATTTGCAATAACCTCTAGATCAAACGTCTCCTTGTTGAATTTTTGGACTTGTCCAAACTTGGTGAAGTTCACAATTTCCCCGTTGGAGGCAATTTTGAGACCGGTATTGGACTTCAGGGATGAATCGATCAAACTGTGAGACTCACTTGATCTGGTGTCATAGTGCTTGATCTCCTCGTTGGATGTAACATAGAATAAACCTGTGTTGTTCCAGTCTGGTTGCAACATTGTGATGCTGGGGAAAAACTTGCTTTTGGACGGGGAATCCAAGTTTCCATCAAACTTTGCTGGTGGGGTATCGTACTCGTCAACTACACCCAAAGGTAGGCTCTTAATGGTGGAATCATCGTCACCAAACAACAGTTTGCCTGCCTCGTAGTCGACATGGATGCAGCCAATCTTGCTACCCTCTTGGAATTTGTACTTCAACTTCAACGAATTGCCCTCGAGGTCATACCAGCATATGTCTCCTTGTGATGTCAAGAAGAAGAGCAGGGCTTTCCCTTGGTCGAATCTGACCAGGTCAAGATAGACAAAGTTCCCGTTAATGAAGTCACCGAGGATGACGTTCTTGCCCTGAAGGATCTCCCTCGGTTTGTCGCTGGGCTCTAGTTTCCAGAACTTGACATGCCTGACGCCATAAGTGATGAAATCTTCGTTATTGACCCAATCGGCGCCATGGATGATTGAGGTGCACTTGTTGACACCGACACAATCGGCCTGAAGTCCGGCGATTTTCCACACGTACAGGAATCCATCGTGAGGCAGCCCCAAACTTAGCAAGTGCTGTGAGTCGGGTGAGAATCTGAGGACATGGACGCCGAATCCGTGTTCAGAGATGCTGATGATGGGTGTGTTGTTGGAGTCCGGGGCAAGCGAGAAGATATGGATGCGTGGCTGGTTGCCCGATTCCCCCAGGGCGAGATATTTTTCGTTGGGAGAGATGGCAATGGAGCTGATGGTCTTGAGCTTCTGCGGCTGAGCCCCCGCGGGCCCCGTGCCAAAAGATTGGGCCTGCGAAGGTTTCGGCGGCGACGCTGTATCTGCGGTGGCTGACAAGTGTAGGACTGGCGTCTGCGGCCGCGGAATGCCGTAACGGTCCCTGGCAATTGCTGAGTCTGAGCTGAAACTGGCGTAGGACTTTGCCGGGGAGCCCCCCGGTTGCGGCTTGTTCTGTGTGGCGCAGAAGAACCGTTGGTTGGTGAGGTGGATCCCGTTGTTGTTGTTGTGTGAGATCTGGCTGACAACGACGCCGCCGCTGGCGACGTAGGCGACGAGGTTTTGCGTGATGGCCACTGTGAGCGGGCCATTGGACGACGTGCCGTAGATCCTGCTGATGGACAAGTCCATTTTTTTTTTTTTTTGAGCGGTGTGGTTGGTTTTATATTTTGTTTACATTTTGTCATTGGTTTGTTTTTGTTTTTTTTTTTCTCCTCTGCACTATATAAGTTATAGATCTAAAGGTCTAATCCTTGTACGCCCTCAGGTTAGGGAATCCCCAGCACTTCCAATTGCCGGCCTGCTTGGCCAAGTAACAGAGCCCATCGGTCTCAAGGCCATCCCAGCCGTCTTTGGACCAGTCTGTGCCGACAGCGTGGTACGCCGGGAAGCCACCAGCCAGCTGTCTCAGGACGTCAGCCTTGACAAACAGCACAGAGCTACCGACCGCGCTGACTTCAATCGCCGCATCGGGAGTGTCCGTGAGTCCAAACTCCTGCAAACTGGCAGCAACGTCGGACAGCGTTTTGGCACCGGCGGCGGGCCCTGCAACGAACTTCTTATCCTCCAGCTCGTCTTCTGGACTTGGAGTCTTTCTCTGGCCCGTCCAGGTGCCCCGCTGACCAGGACCCGAGGAACCTGCACCAGACTTGGTGTCGACCCTGATCGCCGCAATGTCCTTGCCGGACTTGACAATCACCGAAGTCAACTCCTTTGGCACCTCCACCAAATCAGAGTCGACAAACAGCGAGTGCTTCTCTGTGCCGAGACCATGGGAGACGAGGTAGTTGCGCATACGAGCGAGCACCTTGCGCGATTGCACTTGGTCCTGCAGGTCAGTGGCGCCCACCTTCACTCCTTGCTGCAGCGCTGGCGAATGGACAAGGACAATGCGTGGGTAAACATTCTTCAAGTCGGCCATCTTGGTCACCTTGTCGAGCGCTTCAAAGTGCTTGGTGTACGCCTCGACAAGGCCCTTGTAAACTTTCTCATCGTTGGCCAACAGGGCAAGCGTCGTCTTTTGCGTTGGGAAGTCAATTGTGCGTACAAACTTGAGGAAGTCGTGCATGGTTCTGTCCTTGCCGAAGCCACTGACCAATGAAAAGACAATGTTATCGTTTGCAAGGCCGTCCATCTGTCGCTTGCCGTCCTTCTCCTCCGCGGTCCGAAGGACCCACTCGTCCCTGATGTAGCCGTCGCCCTGCCTGGAGTTGTGAACAATTTGGACAAACGACTTGAGCTCCAAAGCAGTGGCCTTGTCTTTCAAGTTCTTGGTGTCCTGGGCCAGCTTGTCCTCCTTCTCCTTGATCTTGCTGCGGGCCTTGTCCAGTTCGGCACGCTCGAATTGCAACTCCTCAGTGACCTTCTTCTTCAGAAGCTCGTTGACCTTGTTCTCAATGACGTGCTTCTGGATCATCTCCGGGCTATTGTTGTCCGTGATGGTGCCTTTGAACTTGGGTTCTGTTGCTGATGCCCCGGACAGGCCAATGTCGAGCGACTCCAAGTACGAAGAAATATCCTTGACGGTGTACGCGCTGTGATTGGCAAAGAAACCGAGGATGCCGATCGCGACGACGGCAGCAGCGAGCATAAGTGCCTGTCTCGCGTTGATATACCGCATTGCTGCCTTGTTTTGGTGGTGGTGCTTTTGGGGTTGTTTTTTTTCTCTCCAAGTTTTGTTGTTTTGATTTTTTTGTTGGTTATCTGGGGGCAACAACCACTATTTTGGTCAGGCCAGCCCCAGAACTTTGATAAATGGTTGAGATCGGAGTAACCGATGCATTGAAGCCATGAAGAGATTGAACTCGACTCAAGTTAAGATCTGACCATATATGACTCAACCTCCCGATGTGAAGTACCTGCACAGCTGTCATGTGTTATCTCCGGGGCCTTTCCAAAGAGTGAGCTTATACACAACCTTTTGCCTGTCAATACAGAAACTTCGTTAACTGGCTGGCCTGCCCTGGCTAGAGCGGCCCCCAATGCCTGCTTAGCTTGTTAAGCTTGTGCGCCGAATTAATTAGTGCCCAAATGGTATTTTTGGTTTGAACTTTGGGAACCTAAAAGGTTTAGATCGATTGGCAAGACGAAAGCCATCAACTGAAACTTTGATAAATCTGTGGGGCACCGAAAGCTGCGTTCATTATTTGCATATTCGGGAGGCATCGGCTTAGCAAGGCTTGTTACAAGGGGTTTCATTCACCCCATGGATGCATAGCAAAAAGAATTTACCGGAAACAAAAGCCAGGTAATACAACAAACCCACTGTTTTAGCAATGACCAGCATCGCTTCTTTGCGAAGAGGGCGCGCTTTTGCTTGCGGTGTGTTTTGGGGTTACAGTACATTATTTGACACATAAGTCCGGCAACGTGTACCCGGGGGGCCATCTCTTCATTGCGGATTTCGCGGAACGAAACGGTTCAACAGTTTTAGAACCGAAAAGAAGAGAAAAAAAAAAGGGGGG
>JAJMKO010000082.1:0-45784 GCA_030569275.1 [Candida] sanyiensis | reverse complement strand
TAGTTCGCCTTTGCACCGTACACACCGAGCCGTCTGTTCCGCTGTTGTTCACCGCACTGGCTACAATTTGCCCCTTTGCCCTATCTGTTCCGCACACCGTTGCCCCAGGAAACAGGCTTTGCTGCGCATCTTTTTCACAGATTTTTTTTTTCTTCCCTTTGGTCTCCTAAAAACTTAAGATCCAGGGCACCACCCTCTTCTAGAGCACACGCACACACACACACACACACACCTACATATTCCCATTGCATCATGGCCGTCACACCACACACTTTGGCCAGACGGGCACATGCCCGCCAGGCGGCGGCTCACCCGCGTATTAAGGCGATGGAGCAGCGTGCGCACAACCGGAGTGTCCAGGTCTACGCTGCTGATATCCTCGAGAGCCTCAGCGACCTCGAAGAGAGCACCCGTCCCAGTGCCGAGTTGATCGCCTCGCAGCCGCAAATCTCAGTCGCAATGCGCGCTGTCCTGCTCGAGTTCTTGATGGAGGTGCACTCGCGTCTCAGACTGGCCAACCAGACTTTCTACCTCGCGGTGTCCATTGTCGACCGTTACTGTTCGCTCAGAATTGTCCGCAAGGATCACTTCCAACTACTGGGTTTGACCGCGTTGTGGCTCGCGGCCAAGTTTGCCGACCATAAGAACAAGGTGCCCACTTTGGACTTTCTGCGCGCCACTTGTTGCAACTGCTACGCCAAGTCGCTGTTTGTTGAGATGGAGTCCCATATCCTCAAGTCGCTGTGTTGGGAAGTTGGCGCGCCCTGCCACGACTCGTTCATTGACCTGGTGCTCCGTGACTGCTGCTCGCAAGGTCCTGCCAAACTCGAACAACTCAACTCTGTCCGTTACGCGGCCAATTACCTCTGCCAACGGGCACAACTGCATCACGACATTGCCCTACATTTCACGCCGAGCGAGACTGCCACGGCATCGTTGCAAGTCGCCGCAGAGGCGTTGGGTCTCGCGCTCGATATCAACGCGAACACATTGTTGGTATCGAAACTTCTCCGTCTCTTGCACAGTGAGCCTCTACCAGCAGCGTTCCAGGCCCGCTATTTCAACCACTCGGCAGAGACAGCGTCGAACCCCCCACTGCACTTGCTCCATGTTCACGCTCGCCAGTCCGCATTGGCAGTGCGCACTCAACAAATGCAGTGCCCGCAGACGCCGTTGGCTTCTCCTTTGAACTCTGCCAGGGCGTCGCCAGCTGTCGTCTCTGCCTACACTGGCCCCATCGCCCGCATCAGCACGGGCACTGGCACCGGCACCACGTTCCTGCTAACCCCGCCAACGTCCGGCTCCGCGTCCCCAGTCAACGAGTGCTCCAAAGCATACATCAGTCAGAGCCACAAGCACAACGATAATGACATCATATTCACGCATCAGACCAGGAAGAGATCCCTGGAGACATAGATCAAAATAAACTGCAAAAACCTTAAATTAGGCGGGCACTTTTGCTGGAGGCGCAGATCTCTGCTGGATTTGAGACAACGCAACCTTTACAAGCCAAGTCAGCATCAATACAAAAAATCTCACACTCAAATACTGTACGTAGCTCTTTTTGCAGTCCTGAAACTCCCTCCCCATTTACCTCATCCCTGTTCTCTGCGTAAATTAACCATCATTTACGCTCTGATGTGTTTTTTTTTTTCTTTTTCTTTTTTTTGCACACTAGTTGACGCATGACGTTTTAATAATTAAGATCCAGCTAGACGGAGCCCGGCGTACTGACTATAACTAGTAGTACCACTTTAGCAGCAGCTTATTACACAATACACGCAACGGCCCAGCTATACATCTGCCCAGAGAAATCAAAAAAATGAATTCAATGGACGGATGGAATGGGCCAGGCTGGCCGTTTAGCATATATATAATTGAGACAGCAACGAAATATTAATGCAACGGCCCGCAAATGACCGAATATTGTCAATCAATTTCACCAATTTCACCATATGTTTCACGTCCGGCATATCACGTCACACAGTTTAAAACATAATTATAGTATAATAACACATAAAAGCAAAGTGTGACACCCCTAGGAATTAGTCAAGGATTCAAATAAAAAGGCGGCGCACACGAATAAGTAAAATGTTGTATGCAATGCTCCTTGGGTAACAAAAATCGATCAATCAAGCAAAAAAGGGGAAAAAAATCAATAAGGGAAAAAAAAATCTCAACACAAAGGCGGGTAAACAACGATAGTACTCTAACACAATGAATATGACAACGCTCGCGCCGCAAACTCCAGCAGTATCTCTCCTGGCAACATAATAGAAAAGACCAGGGCAACACAAAAATAAAATAAAATCAAAACAGTAACAACAACAACACAGACAAAAACCTCCAGTATGGTAAATCAACCAAACAATCAAGGCACCTCTAGTTCTTGAAACCACCTTGCTGCTGACTGAAATTGGTAAAGCCGCTTGCTCTTCTCTGCCCTGGACCTCTGACACCCAATGGGTTCTTGGAGAACGATAGTCTGATGCCTCCTTTACCAGGAAGTCCACCAGGGCGAGGCAGCGTTCTGCCATACAACTCAGCAAGTGCCCTCGTGGCATGCGCAACATCCTCAAACTCAACAAAACACATTGGTCCGTGCATATGACTGCCCTGGATTGGGTTCACCGTCGATTGCACCTTGTTCTTAAACGACAACCTTCTGAATCCACGCTGGGGAGAAAACAACGCCCTCAACTCAGCCTCAGAGGCATCTGGTGGCAAGTTACCCACGTACAGCGTGTTGCAAGGAGGGTTCTGGTCAGCAGGGTTCGCTGGCGGTGGAACGCGCGCCAGCAGCGACAAGTCAACTTGCGATGATTGCTGAGAATTGCCAGCAGTGGAACCGGTCGTTGGCGCTAACCCGATCTGAACCCCACCGGCAGACTGAGCTTGCTGCGACACTGGGTTTGACAGCATTGGCTGCCCGGTAGGTGCAGATAATGGCGCCAATGTGCCATTGGAAGACGTTGGTGGAGGGCCTTGCTGTTGCGGCTGGTTCAAGGACAAAGTAGTTGAGATTTGAGACGAGGACAACTGGCCCGTCAGTAGAGGAGACTGGTTGTTAAAGAAAACAGAGCCTTGTCTTCTTCTGTCCCACTCAACACCTGGAGTTTGTGGTGTCGAGTTATTGTAGGATGCATTGCCAGTGGTTGGCTGCGATGGGGGCGCACCCTGCGCCGAACCTGGAGCCAATGACGAACCATTTGCCACAGCAGAGCCCGGCGTTTGCCATGGGTCTCTCACCAGTTGGTCGTACTCTCTGGCGTCCTGTTGAGACTCCATCATCAGCAGGGACTTGCCAATGCCATTCTGCTCCTCAGCAATTGGTTCGTTGGTAAATGGGTCGCTGAACAAGAATCTTGATCTTGGGGGGCCACCAATACTTGGTCTCTTTGCATTGGCGGAGCCAGCACCAACATTTAGCGGTGGAGCAAACGATGGATCGACAATCTCGGTCTTCAAGTAGTATGGGAATGAAGGGCCAAACACCTGAGTGGACTCCAAAATCTGCGAATAAGTTGACGCAGCTGACAATGATTGGAACTTGGCAGATATAGTCGGCTGGTTGTTGGAGTCAGGTAGAAGCTCAAAGCCAGCAAAGTCCTTGGCAAATGTGAAAATGCAGTGCGCCTCTCTCAAACTGATATCGTTAGGGAGGTTCTTAATCTTGATGATGTAGTACTGTTGATGCTGGTTCGTCTCGTGGTTAGGCGATTGGAGGGATGGGTGGTGTGCAGCGTCAGTGCTGTTTAGACCAGATGTTGAAAGAGAGAGGTCTTGGAGAGTCTGTGACAAATGGACGGGGGAAGTCTGTGCTGATTGTCTTCTCAAAAACTGATCGGCGTTCAAGTTGATTTGGGAACCCATCGGTGAAGTTCTTTCATTCGGTATGAGGTTGTTTAACTGTGGCTGATGACTTTGTAGGTCCTGACCCAGTGATGCTGAACTGTTCTGTATGCTCATTGCAAAACAAAGAAAGTATTAAAGTGGGAGCTGGAGAAGTGATTGCAAAGATGGAAATGTAATTTCAATTGTAAGTGCAAGTACTCCAAGTGGACAGCTGAATTGAATAAACTCGGAAGATGGCGAAACGTGATGGCCGCCTCTCTCTCAAATGGCCAAATACTGGATAAAGCCCTAGACAAAAACAAGGAAAGGACGCGTATTCACTCGTTAAAAGGGGCTTCAGTGGAACTAGTCTTCACCAGGAAGGTGTGAGGCTGGCCTGAAGGTAGCTTGAGAATTGGTACGACGTTGTTTGACAATGACACAGGCAGTGTGGCACGCGTGCGTGTCACAAAACGCAGGAGCTCAAAAGGGCAAACAGCCAGCAGAAAAACAGCGGAATAAAGATAGTAATGCGTACTAACCGCTGCGGAAAGATGGGCAAGTGATGTATGGATGCGGGTGGAGGTCCAATTGGCGCGTGAGTGCGTACTTTCGAGGTTGGGGTTTCTTTGTTGTGGGTTCGTTTTGTTTTTTTAAAAATGAACTTTTAGGGAGATTTTACGCTGAACGTTGTTTCCAGGGAGATAATTCAGGTTACCCGGGCTGGTTCTTCCAGCCATCTGCACATCTAAAGGGCTTTTGTCAAAAAAGGTTTTGAAGGGCCCACTTGGAACTTTACAAAGAGAACCTTCTATGGATCCAACTTGCCAGAAGGAACTGGAGCTATTCACCTTTATCGTGGCATTGTTACTGCTAGTTGGACGGGTGGCGAAAGATACTCCAAAACCCGGACACCCCTGTATACAGGGGATGGAAAAAATAATATCTCCGATACCGGGAGTCGAACCCGGGTCTGCTCGGTGAAAGCGAACCGTGCTAGCCGTTACACTATATCGGATAATACTGAATATGTTTTCAGTGAAAACCCCCTCAGACATCCCACGTCCAGATAACTCTCTTGCCCCCTTTGCAATTGGGTCCTACCCGAGACGGTACTTCCTTGACCACAAAAATTACCGAACTACACGATGAGAAACAAACACGAACAAGCCCAGATAAGTCATTCAGTTTATAGAAGATACATGACAGTTTCGATGAAACTTAAGTCGAAAGTCTTCAGGCCTCCCCAAAAGAGTTGGATCTTCGATCGGTAACCTTCAAGGCATTGCAATCAATGATATTCAGAACCTCATCAATGTTTCTGTAATACCTCGACCCAGCGACTTCATAAATTCCAGAGTCCACAAGAATTTTTCTAACCCCATGCTTTGTAGGAGCTCGCACCAAGAAGAACTCTATCTTCTTTTTTTCGTAACCCTGGAGGATCTCCAAAAAGATCTGGGCAGCGGAGGAGTCAATGTACGACATGCCTCCCAGATCAAAGATGATGTGCTGGTTCATGGACTCATGACGGAGACGTGGAGCTCCAGGGTGGATCTTGGCAGAACCGTAACGTTCAAGACGCAGGAGACGGATCTTTAAATCGTCAGCGTTAGAGAAAGTGAGTGGCTCCACAACCTTGACGATGAGGCATCCCTCAATCTCCTCGAGCACATCGCCATATTCCTTTGGCAATGGCTCATCCGCGTTGAAAAAAGTATTGGTATTTGGTAGTCTTCCCAGGATCTGGATTCTGGATTTGGCAGAGTTTTTGATCACCAAGATAAGGGAGTAGCCAACTCCTAAAGTAATGCCTGCCTCCATGGAATAGAATATCGTGGCTAACAAGGTGAGGCAGAATGTGACGAGCTCACGGTATCCTCTTGTTCTAACATGGAACTGGATGTCGGATGGCATCTCGTCAAGGAGCTTGATACCCACAGTCGCCGTGATGACCGATAAGACGGCAATTGGCAAGAAGTAGATGAACTTGAGGAAGCAGAATATGATTATCAACGTGATAATGCCCATGAAGAAGCCTGCCATGGTCGTCTGGCCTCCACTGATTGCATTGATGCGTGATCTGCCATAGCCTCCAAAGGCTGGTAATGCACCAATAATACCACCAAAGAGGTTGATGGACCCTAGAGCAACCAGCTCTCTGTTTGATGAGATTGGGAGATCGTAAGTGGATCCGAGGGACTTGGATGCCGTGGTGGACTCAAAGAACCCGAGTGTTGCCGCAAGGAACCCAGAGGACATGAGTTCCTGGTAAAGAGGGAGGTAGTTTGACCCGAATGGGAGGTTATAGGAGAAGCCCTTGGTGTCAATCTTTCCAACAACTTCGACACCGAGAGATTTCCAGTCGCAGATGAATGATAAAATGGTGGAAACCACCACGACTATCAGGATCTCTGGTAAGAAGACCCAATTTTGGCTTCCCTGGGCAACCTTTCTTTTCTTCACTCTACCCACAATGAAGAGGATAGCGAACGACACGGCACTGATCCATGTAGTGGCCTTGTGGATGCGATCTCCTTTGAGGTTGCGCAGTAGATAGACGATCTTCATGAACGGCGATAGGAAGTGTCTCGGCGCGTCGGCATTGACGACGTAGATGCCGAGCCCGTCAAACAGCGAGTTGATAATCATGATGAGTCCCACAGCGGAGATGAAGCCTCTTAACAGCGAGCGCGACAGCACATTGTCGAGGAATCCGAACCTGCAGAGTCCTGCACCGAGCAAGAAGAAGCCACCAATGATGGTGAGGATGCTGACCAGGTCCACTGGGTCCAACGTTTCGTTGTGTGCGAGCAATGGCTCGACAGCCTGACCGACAATCATCGAAATGGCACTCTCCGGGCCAACAATCATCTGCGGGACCGAGCCAAACACGGTGTATATGATTGGCGGGATGGCCAGTGCGTACAAACCGCAAAGTGCTGGGACATGTGCCACGGATGTGGCATAGGACAAGGCCAATGGTATTTGGAAAGACGCGAGTGAGAGCCCGGCGACAAAATCGCCAAGCATTGTCCTGGAATTGTATTTGGGCATCCACGAATAGCATGGCAGGTAATAGGGAAGCTTCTGGCGCCAGGTCATGGATTCAAATTGCTCCAGCATTATGGACTCGTTGTCCTGCGAGAATATGGACCGTGAAGGCGATTCCGAACGGAAGTGCTGCGAGCGCAGGTTAGAGACTATGGTATGTGGTCTGCGTGGCAGCCCTGCGCCAGGCAGCGACTCGTATGCCTGGTGTGCGCCGCTGGGTTTTTTCTTGAGCAGCGGGGACTGTTCTGAGGCCACCATCGTCGCCGGCAAAAAAAAACTGATGAGCAATCTGAACGTGTGGGAGGCGGGGCGCTGTTCCTAAGGTTGCAGGGTCTGAAGTGGGCAAGTAATCTTCTTTGCAGTGTCTGTTAGCCGATGGCTACCGTCTGCTGGGTGTTTGGTTGAGCAATTTGGTGGCTTTTTGTGGGGCTTTTCGAGGAAAACGTTTTCCCCTTTCCCAGCTTGTTTTTCGTTTAAGCGACCATCCAAAATTTAATGGCATCTGAAATTCATCACCGAAAATCGTCAATCGTTATTATTTTAGACACTATACAAGGGCCGAGATTGCTCTTCTCAGCTCATCAGCCTTCCTCTTCTTCTCATCAGAATCGGTGCCAAAAGCTGCTGTGTACGTGTTCAATTGCTCCTCAAACTGTCTCACCAGTCTCTTTCCCTCGGGCGAGTTGAGCTCGCCAGCCGTCCATTTGTTGATCAGCACATCAATCTCCTCTTTCAATTGGCGGCTCTTCTCCTTGCGACACGATCCATCCAACTGGCCTGCTCTCTCGTCAATCCAATTCCACAAAAGAATTTCCTCTCCTTTAAACAAAGCATTCGCTGCGCCAGGATTGGACTCCAGAAAGTTCAACACGGATGTGTTCCTTGACACATCCATAATCAGCGACACAATGAACAACTGGATCACAGCCACCGCAAGGAGAAGTAGGACAACAAGTGACTGGAAGACTGGCAAGTCACCCAGACGGAATCCAGTCCTGACTGGCTCTGTGACGATTGGTGCTTCTTTGGCAACGACCTCTTCGACAGGTCCAGTATGCACAAGCTCAATGACGCCACCAGTCACTTCTTGAGAGCTGGTTATAGTATTCTCACTGACGGCCTTTTGGATCAATTCGAGAAGCACTTTGGTCGCAGCCTCCTGCCCGCTCTTGCAACTTCTTTCGATAACACCCTTCATCCAACTAGACCCGATCCAGTCGACCCAGAACGAAACAACCAACTTGGCAGTGTTCTGCACATCCCATGTAATCACATATCTCGTCTTGACGAGGAAAGCAGATCCAGAAGGCACATTGGGCGTCTGTGTCGTGTTCACCACGCTAATGTAACCGTTGGTTTCAAAATGCTCAATCGTTTCCTTGACTTGACACGTCGTCGATTTGGGACCAACACCGTAGTTAAGGCCCTTCTGATAAGTGTAGGAACGCTCCTTCTTGCCCTCAGGATTGGGCTCAAACGCAGTAAACGTGGAGAAATCAGACCCGTCCTGTGACTTGAGGAGATCAACAATCAGCTCGTTGCTGGTGCCAAAAATGATCTCAAAAATGGCTCCAGGTGGACATTTGAGGATTTCTGTGGCAAGAACAGTTTCATTCTCGGTTGGTGTGACACTCGCTTTAGTGACACCATGCGCTAAAGGACCATCATACTTGAACTTGTCACCTTTGAGTTTGAACACAACCTGGCTTGTCGTCTTTGTATCTTGTAATTCTCCTGAAGAGTCTCCAGTCTCCTCGTCCTCGTTCTCATCGTCATCGTCATCATCGTCATCTTCATCATCGTCATAACTCTCACCAGATGTGTTAGTGTACCGTCTTTTAGCTCTTGGCGTGTTGCCATCAATCGACATCATGACATTGTTCAACTCGTCAAAAGGTTCATTGTCCTCAAGGTCAAAGTCCTTGGATACCAAATGCACTTCACTACCTCCGTGCACAGCAGGTTTCTCCTCAAGAACGGGGCATTCATCATTTGCAGCAGTCCAGACATCCTGAAACATGTTATACGTCGACTCCCGAGACAGAAAAGTGGCAAACGAGTGCCGGCCTTGGAAATTCTTCAAGTTAATGGCGATACCGTTGTGGAACAGCCCAGCAGTGGCCGTCTTCTCAAAGTTGAGAATGTCATAAAATGGGATAATGAGGTTGGTCACCCAGCCCAGCAAATTGGAGTTGAAACACACATTGTGTTCTGACAGGTATAGACGACCTTGCAACAGAATCTCGCGGCTCAAGGCACAGCTAAAGTCATCAATCAACCTCTCATTCTCCGGAACAGATTTGAACAGTCTATGGAACTCCGCATTGCGCTCCTCAGACGCATATCTGTAATTGGTGCTCTTGAACTTCTCATCAACGTAATTGGCAGAGCTAAAGGTGTCCTCGATGACCGACGAGCCATTGGTCGAGTTGTTCCAACTATAGCTGTCCGACTGGGCAGAGTAAGGCTTCTGGTCCTCGTTGAGCGGGGACAGCGTCTGCACTTCAATGGAGCTGAGGCTGGTGCCCCTTCTTGACTTGGGACCGCCTTTCTTCCCGCGTCGATAACTGATGATATTCGGGGACTCAGCCTTTACAGTGTCCTCTGTCTCAATGGAGGCATCTGGCTGTGCCGCTGGGCTGTTTTTAGGAGGATCTTTGGAGAAAGACAAGGAGCTGATCATGCTATTGAAGAAGCCGCTTTGTGGCGTCGATGGGGAAGAAAGGCGCTGTGGCTGGGAATTCTCAAAAGCTGGCTTGTCGTAGATACTGGACGAGCTGCTGTTGCTTGTGCCGATGGATCCGACGTCCTCTTTCGTTGTCAACGGGTTCGCTGGGGCCGACTTTGCGATGGAGGAGATTGCGATTAGCGACGGAGGAGGCGTTGGCGTCGAGGTACCAGCTTCGATGGCCAGCATAGGTTTAGAAGGAACGGTGATTGCCTGAGAAGCAGTCTCTTTACCTGCCTCAGGAGCTCGTGTGGTGAATGTCGGCGAAGGCGAAAGCTGTTTCAAAGGGGCCGTTGGCAGTGGCTTGTCTGGTGGTGTGGAGAGTCGTTTGGAAGAGGAGCCGAGTTGCGCGGTCGCCAGCTCGTCCAATGGGTTCATTTTGTTCCCGATACGTTCTCGATAACTGTTCGCTGATGGGGCCAGCGAATGCGCACTAACTGATCGGCTTGAGGCTCTGTTGTATATATATATATAGAGTGGTTGTTGTTTAAGTTCTCATGGCTTTTTCAAAGCGTCGCAAAAACCGGGGTTATCCTACAATGAGGCACTGTTGATACACGCATTGTCTCTTTCTCAAGTTTCATCTCCGGCCACGAACAGCCAATCTTGCGAGTCGCTCAGTGGCCAAACTCTTGGCCAGCTTCTCACGCTCAGAGAGTCGTCTCGCGACAAAGTCCTTTTGGTCCCTCGCTAACAAGATTCTTAGAATAATGTCCTCGGTATGGATCTGGAAGGTGCCAATCACCTTGGACGACTCCTTCACAGCCTGAGCAGCTTCTTTTCTCCTCTCCGAGGAGCCATACGCATTGATGGTCTGACTTCTCGCAATAGTCTTCTTTCTGGAAACTAGCTCATCTTGTGGATCTCCCTCCTCGTCACCAAGGAAGTTTCTCGCCTTGATCGCCTTCAATACCAACGGTGTCAGTGTGTCAACCTCGCCCATCAGCATTGAAACGCTCTCATCATAGAATTTGTTCACCAGTAGCAGTCTCTGGTACTGCTCGTCTCTCAGCTCATCCAACGGTGGACCTGACCCTTCGTTGTAAAAGAAGTCACACAGCGAGCCTAACCATGTGAACACGCAATCAACCTCAACGGGGGTCAACGCTCTTCCATACCCAGGAATATGCACAGAGTTGGTGACATTGGCCATCACATTGTTAAATTGATTCCTCCAATTGCTGGCATTGGCTAGTAGAGGCAACACTTTGACAATAGCCAGTGCAGGCAACAATAAATTGTCCGCACACGTCAACACAACTTTCCACGCCTG
Organism: [Candida] sanyiensis; assembly: GCA_030569275.1. Classification (NCBI taxonomy): domain Eukaryota; kingdom Fungi; phylum Ascomycota; class Saccharomycetes; order Phaffomycetales; family Phaffomycetaceae; genus Barnettozyma; species [Candida] sanyiensis. The sequence goes on along the minus strand of JAJMKO010000082.1, from coordinate 34,895 downwards.
TACCATCACTTTCAGCAAGATATCCATATCCAACGTATCTGCTAGAATCTGGAGGTTGGCATTCAGATAATCGAACAAGGGCACAATCGCATCTTTAGCTTCCTCAGAACTTGGTACAGTCAGTCCATTATTGCCACAAATCAACTTCAAAGTCTGTCTCGAGATTGAATGCGTGATAAACACGCAGAACTTGTCCACAATGAAGGTATAGATTCTCTCCATCGTCTTCATCAGTGATCTGTACGCCCTTCCAATGCTGAAGATAACATCTCCCTTCTCGCTCTCGAGAGAGACTTCAAACACAAGTTTCCCCTGAAGATCAAAATCCTTGACAATCTCCTCCGCGAGACCATCAGTTCTAAACTTTCTTGGATCCAGTTGCAACACAGTACGGCCTAGCATCTCGTGCGATGAAATTCTTGAACCTTGACTCCATAAAGTCGCTGCAATAGAACGTGGCTCATTATCAGGAGATTCAAATTCAATCTCCTCTTCAAAGACAGGGTTCAAAGACTTAGGAACAGTCTTGGTTTTGCCCAACTCTCTTCTCTGCGTGGAATCAACCAGCACAATGTAGGAGCTGGAGAGACCATCACCTCCCCATGGCTTGATGTTCTCTGCCCTGATAACTCTGATTGTGAAGACATTCTTAGGAACTTCCGCTTGGTCCTGCTGGATCGAAGCTGCAAGAACCTTGATTCTCTCTGGGTCAATCTTGGTCTCCAGGTCCTTCAACAACTTCAGCATCTGAGACAAATTATTCAGGGCAACGCATGTTCGGGCTTTAAAAGAGTATGGCGGTGGTGGTTTCATTTTGGATCCACTGGACAACTGTGCTTTCATCTCGTCAAAGAGCCACATGTTATTGGATCCCCTGTCTCCGGTCTGCTCCTCCACAGCATCATCCTTCAAATCTTCAAACACCATCCTTTTCACCCTTGCACAACAGTAAACCATGGCTTGCGAAACAGACTTCATAAACTTGGTATAAATGTATGCCATTTGTCTCTCATTTTGCCAGCCAAAGCTCTTGAACATGGCGAACACCTCGTTAATCATCTTAAAGATATCATTGACCGAGTTGCTGTACCCGACCTCGTGCTCTAAATCAATAGGTTCAAAGTCATCCTTGTCCAAGGCAGCTTTCACCACTGGGAATATCCTTCTGGTACTCTCATCGCACAAGTTGTCCATGTACCGGAAGAAGAAGCCTTCTAAATCAAACGGGAACTTCGAGTTTGGAGACCTCTTCACCTGTTCAAATATGTCCCTCAAGTCACGCAGCTCACAGTATGTCTCAATTGCATCAGTTGGATTTAAATAAGTGTGGGCTTTAAGGGCGTAGTGCTCAATATGCGCCAGCATATTTTTTAAGTCCTCACAGTACAACTTAATGAACAGATATCCAGCCTCATTGGCGATCAGGATCTCATCCAGGAGTGGTTTAGGAAATATCTTTTGGAGCTTCTGCGTCAGCTTGTAGATCATCTCTGAAGTTGTTTTGATATGAATGAGCCCCAAAGTATTATCACGCGGCAAACCTTTCAGAAGGTCAATATACTTTCCTTCTGTGGTGGCAAGAATGGTGTTTCGTAGTCTCTTGTGCCATCTCTGAGGCAAACCAGACCTTGATATGATGTCATAAAGTGGGTCTTCTTGGACGTAACCGTAAACCACATTTAGGATAGCGCTAAATTTTGGGGGCTTTTCACCATATATCTGGGTGAGCCCGTCTCTCAAGGATGACATTGCTTGGATGTAAGTGTTGGACAAGCTGGTGATCCATATTTTCTTGTCTGACTTGGGCCACTGTTTGGGATGCTCAGCATCTTGGAACAATTTATAAAGCACGCCAAACAACATCTCTGTCTTCTCCACATCAATCAAGTTGTGTGGATCTTTCAAAATGGTCAAATGAGCGGCATGGAAGAGCTGGGTCGCTTGTGTCACATTGTTCACTCTCCAGTACTTGCAACAAGTGCGAAACATCTCTCTGAAAGTGTTCGAAAGAAACTGACCTGATCTGCTCTCATATTCGAGCATTCGTGTTAGCAATTCCAAAGACGATAGTGTTGCATCTTTAGGGATGAACGTGAATTCCGATGAAGCTATGATATCTCTTTGAGGTGTACTAGTAGTCTGGAGCTTCTTCAAAACAGCCTCAAGTTCAACTTGCTCGCTCTTCTTCCAAAGAAAGTAATCATCTGTCCTGTCAAAGTCGTCTGGGTTGAAAGTGGCCATGTTTTTAGACAGGCGAACCTTGTACAGTTGCAAGTCAGAAAGCAGTTCCTTCTCTGTGGCAAAATCTCTGAGTTGAATTACGTCTTGTTGGAGCTTGATCTCATTAACATCGAAAAGTTCACCAACGAGTTTAGCACTTGAAATCTCAGTGAGTCTGTAGGTAGGTTTAACAAGATGGATGGTGCTGGATGCATGCGGTTGGTTGGATAAAGGCGTTTGGTTATTCGGTTTAAGGCTCTCTCTGTAGTCCTCTAGTCTCTTGGTGGCACTCTCCGAGTTCTTGCAATCTTTCAATATTGCCAAGAGTAAAACGATAAAGGTCTGGGCTTCTTTGAAAACATCGCTGTTGGTCTGATGGGCCTCCTGATATAGTTTGATCTCCTTAGTAGCTGCACCGATGAACATCACTACCAATTCCTCGACTTTCTCGACATTGGACCCTGGTCTGAGTAGGTCGTTATATAAATGCAGAAAACATCTCTTCGTCAAGGGATCAGAAACGCGTTTGTTACCACCCACAGCAATTTCCATAAGCATGTCCTTCAGTTTCGGAAGCGTCTCTTTCGGTAGTGTGCCAGCGTCAATGACATCGCTCGAGCCAGAGTACCATGAGCGTCTTTTGGCATGCTGATTGACTATGCTGGCTGTGGGCCCTGGTGATGCCACCCTGGAAGGAGACGGCGATGGGACATGGAAACGAGGCTCGTTCTTGTACTCTAGGAGAATAACCTTGAGAACAGCCTGGTAAAGATCGTCGGTCAATGGAAGGCTTTGTGATGAGGCCGCAGGGGAGTCGGCACTGATTGTGGTCCCTATTGAGAAATCTGTGGCAACAGAACTGTTGCTTACGATACGTCCGTCAGACGGTACTCGACTCTGCATTGGAGGACGAGAAACGCAACTTCGACGCAGAGGAGGGATTGGAAAGGTAGAGAGGCCCCTTGATGTCCTCTTAATTGTGTATCATCCGCAAATTCAAACCAAAACAGAGAAATGGCGATCACGTGACTAAGGTTGCTATGGTTACCACAAATCGGCATATCTCTGGAGTTAAGTTACAGCTTCAGCTATAAACAAGTCGTATCGTATCATTTATGCGTATATGCTGTATGTGCTCGTAAATCATGAACTTTAAGGGTGATCCTCAGGATGTTTTAACAACTGTAAAGGTATCAAGTTTAGACCTTTGCCCAGAGTCTCCATCTGACAATGTAGTATCTTGAGGTAATCCAACAGGCAGTGCCCACAATGGAAAGCAAAGAACAGTACAGAACAAAGTCATTGAAGCGTGAGATCTCTGTACCCTTGCCGATAATGGCACCAGCAATTGGAACAGAGACCAAGTTACCAAAGGAAACAAAAAAATACATCGTACTGAATCTGGTTCCAAACTGACTGGTTTTGCAAATCTGGCTCAAGCAGACAGGGGTCAGGGAGAATATGGAGCTCGTGAAAAAGCTGAACAACATGCCAAAGGACCAGATAACACCGTGGTACTTACCAAATGGCAACCACATTATCAGACACAGCAAAGCTCCCGCAAGAGAGGTGATGATCATCACGTTGTATCTGCCGTATTTATCAGCGAGGACGTTTGGAATAAATCGACCCAGGACGCCAACCACGTTCATCAAAGTGACCAATAAGTAGGAGTTGTCCTCACTGAATCCCCGAATCAAGGCGTACTCTGGCAAATAGGTCAAACAGGTTGTCAAGGACATCTCTGAGAGAATGATGGCCGCAACACAGAACAAGAATCTGAAGTCCTTCAAGGCTTTGAAGTCAATTGAGCTTGTGAAGTACGTCAAGAGTTGCTTTTTCAAAGGCATTTTCTTGTACTCCTCATCCTTTGGCAATCTCTCTTTTGTCAGCACAATGGAGGCAATCAAACAAGCCAGGCAAATGAGGGCAAGAACTCTAATGGCCCATTTGTAACCAACGCTCAGGAAAAGCCTTCTCAGCATGATTGGCATGAAGATACCACCAACACTGCCACCGATGGTGGCTAGACCAGTGGCAAGGGCTCTCTTCTTGTAGAAAAAGTGTGAGATGCACCCGATCAAAGGCGTCATGTTCAATGCAGTTCCCAGCCCGACACAAACACCAAAGGACAGGATGAATTGGTAAACTGACGTACACTCGGCCGTGGTGAACAAACCAACCGAGTAAAGGATCGTGCCGAGAGTCATAGGGTAAACTCTTCCCAAACGGTCGAACAAAGTACCACTGAAGACGCATCCAGAAGTGGAAATGGCCAAGTAGATGGAGAAGATCCAACCAGTGACCGAGTTGGAGACACCACTCAACTGGTTGGAGGAAATGTATGTCTTGATTGAGCCAATCGAGTTCAACAGTCCAAAGACAGGAATCAGGCCAAGGAACGATCCAAGCACGACCATCCATGCATCAAAACCTCCGTCTGGGAAACTATCGACATCATCCTCGATCAGGTAGTTCAGCTCCTCGGTTTCCTCGAGCGTGGATCCCGCGAAGATGTTCTTGATATCAGAGTTCCTCAAGTCATCCTCCAGAAACCTGGAAGGGCCCGTGGCTGAACTTGTGGCGATGTTGTCGTGTAGGTTTCTGAGCTTGACGACCTCTGGCATTTCTCTAAGTAGTACGTGGTGATGATTAAGAAGAAGAAAGAGGGCCCGAGGACCCCGTTTTCCGAAGTGCCGTAAAAAAAAAAAAAAGAAAAAACAAGAAAGATCTCCGGCAATTGCCGTTTCTAACCGCTTCTTCCCGCTGTCAAGAGTCAAAAAGATATTGACTGGGCACAAACTTATTACCTGTCAGGTACATAGTACAGTTAAAGTGTATTAAGGGTGAAACCCACTTCATAATAATTTGAAATCACACTCTAGAACTTTTAGGTGGAAACTTTTTTGATATCGGCTGGGTTGTCAAGAGTTTTGGGTTGGATAGATATCAAATTATTACTCTCCATCTTTGTAGAGGTGCTCACTCAAGACTTTGTTCATTTTGAACATTGATATCTTTTTTCCAAACACTTCCTGCATCTTCTCATCGCAAAGAATCTCTCTCTTGTCGTTCGGATTCTGCAAGTCGTGCGCCTTGATATAATCCCAGACCTCTTTCACGACCTGGGTTCTCGCCAGCTTCGTTTTTCCGAGGAGCTCAGCTAGCTTCGGGCTCAAGTTGAGTTCAAGCGAGGAGATGGCCGTGGGGCCTCCCGCTCTTTTCTTCTTCTCGCCGTTGGAACTGGAAACCTTCCGCTTGACTCCTCTGGCACCGCCATCTGCTATCTGCAGCTCCTTGGCTAGCTTGGCGTCCTCTTGCTCCATCTTTTTGCGCTGCTTTCTCTCCTGCTCCCTCTCTCTCTCGTCCATAAGGTGGTGATACCTTGCCAATATCAGATCGTTCACATGCTTCTTGTCGTCGCTGAAGTCAACGTCAAACAGATTCTCTAACGCCTTTCTGATCTTCTTAACAGAGACTTTCTCAGTGTCGGAGACACTTAGGATAGCCTGAGATTTTTGATATTAGTTGCTGGGCGTGGTTACCAAAGTTTTGGATTAGATACTCACATCTATCATCGGTTGGTACTCAGAGGGGTTGAATTCTCCCATATTGGCGAGGTCTGAGTATGGAAAACGTTGTGGTTGTTAAAGTCTGTCCAGTATACTGGATGATAGTTGATTGTGATTCCCAGTAAAGTGACAAACAGTTGTAGAGCCAGTTTTTGGGGTAACTGGGGGCCAGGCCTAAATTGGCAATTGCTTGGAGAAGATCTTCCGTGTTTGTTTCGCGATAATTACCCCTTATGGAAGAGTACTAAAATCCCAGTATCCCAAAATCCTACAGCACTTTTTTAAAGTGTGCTAAAATTACATGTTCTTGAAAGTCTCTCTAATCTTGCTTCAAGTTACGTTTCTGTTGGAGTTGGTTTCTCTTGACAAGTTTCTTTCTCTCGGCTCTCTTCAAAGTTCTTGGATCAACCAGCTCGTCTGGAGTGCCCTTCACCTTGTCATCAACCTCAACCAGCCATTGGTCATCCATGGACTTGTTCTTACCCTTGTAGCCCCACTTTGGAACCCACTCGCCGGTGGCCTCGTCGTAAACCATCTTACCAGACTTCGCCTTGGCCTGGATACCCTTCTTAGCAGCAAATAGCTCCCACTTGGTTGGCTCCTTGGTCTTAGGCAGTGGCTTCTCTCTTGGTAGCTCTGTGATTGGTTGTGGGAGTTGAACAAGTGTTATGCTTGAGGATTGGTTGCCATTGGCACCGGCTCCATCGGTGGTGGTCTTGATTGGAAGTGATAATATTTGGTTGATGAGGAGCTGAGTGTTGTCTCTGGCAATGCTTTTCAGGTACTCCTCGCGGTTAGCATTGTTTCTGGAAAGCTGGTCGGCCTCTAGGGCGTTGGTGTCAAAGACTGCAAGGTTACCCAGGTCGTATGTGACCGGGATAGGCTTCTCCACTGTAACTGGCTTGCTGGAGGGGGGTAGAATGTTAGTTTCAGATTCAAATAGGGGGGTTGGTCAAAAGAAGCTTCTATCATGAGACCAAAACAAACTAAAAGGTACTTACAACTCTTTCTCGGTAGACATGGCTGAGTTTGATGTTCTATGTGTCTTGCTCTTAACTAAGTTACACTTTTTTTTTTTTTTAAGCCGATGAGGAAAATTTTCCAGTCTCTCAAAACCGGTACGAGGCACACCATAGTAAAATGCATTTCGGGGTGGACTCACTATATACCAAACAGTCTCCGAACAACCCTCGATGCACTGATTCTCATATCCGAAGGGTTATATGGGTTGATCGAGAATATCGCGGTGCACTCGGGGGACTTAATGCAGATGTCCTTCAGGGCCTGCTTGGTGTTGTTTCTCGAGTACGAATACATTTCAACGATGTCAAAGTTGTCACCCATCAACAGCTCATCGTTGGCAATCACTTCTTGGTATTGCTCCAACTGGCCACTTCCACTGAGTGACCTCAGCCACTTTAGCATCAGCTGGGTATACAGCAGAACAAGGTAGTGTGTCACTTTGATCAAGCTGTCGTGCAGAACTGGCAACTCGTCTCTGATCTCGTTCTCAATGCTAATGTACTCTTGGGCATCCTTGGACGTGACCTTGTGGTAAAAGTTCGTCGAGCTCTCACTGTTCTTCAAATATGTCGCATAAGCACCTCTGTTGGAGTTGTGCTTGTTGATCTTTTGCCTCACAGCAGAACAATGGTCGAGTGAAATGTCGATGGCACGAATGATGCGCTCTTTGATCTCCTCAACAATAAACCTCGTCTTCTTCTCGTGATCTAGCACTTTTTCCAGGTAGCTGAAGTAAATTGAGCAGATGTAATGCTCCTCTAGTTCAACGTCATCGTAAGCCATGAACACCTTCCACGCACTGGCCAAGTCTCTTTGGTCTAGCACGAAGTCAACCATAGGCTCCAGTGAGTTCTCAACCTCTTTTCTCAGTTTGGTAAGTCCTTGATAAGATTTCTTGAACCCTTGCACCTTCTCAATGTAGTCAGATCTGTCCAGACCCAGATTCATGGTTGTCAGTAATGATCCATGGACTCCCTTGCGCTCAGAAGTTTGTGTCTCATCATCAATCGCTATCTCGTCATCACTCAAGGTCAAGTTGGTTTTCCCAATGTGGTCAAGAAGTCTCTCCAATTCTGTCTTCGCAATCATAAGGTCCTCAATCATGGTTCGATCCAGTTCCTCCGAAGAGTCCACAAGCAATCTTTCAATCAACAGCACATATTTCGGAAGTCTCTGGATTGGCTTGATCAACAACGATTCGAGGTCCCAACAATCAGATCTTGATTTAGCCAGATACGCGCAATCTTCGAGCCATTTGGAAACCTTGGGACCACCATGCTGCTCAGTTTCCTTAAGAGTGGCCATCTGAGTTGAGATGTTCTTGAAGTAAGATGAGTATGCAAATTTCAAGCGAACGAAGTGAGTCTTGAGGATTTCACCAATGTTGATCTTCTCAACCTGAATGAAGTCAAAGTGGTCCACGATATCGACTTCCAGAAGCCCTTTGAACGTTTGTCTCGCTCTTTTGTTTATATCTTTCGTCAACAGCTCCGCAAGCTCAACAATAGTCTCAAAGTTGCTGAATATCACAGCTTCCTGGCTTTTATTGAGGATGTATCTGAAGTTCTTGGAGTTGTGCAGGATGGCCCGATAGACTGTGTCAATCATCTTCAAGTCCTTGATGTATTTCCTCTCGGTGGTGATGAGCTCTTTGAACGCTTTTCTGTAGTTTGTCTCGATGAAGTTCAAGCCCATGCTCTTCGCAACAGGACTGTCACATACGACGGTGGTATTGTTCTCTTCAACAAAGAAGCGTCTGTTAGCAATCGGAGAGTCAACCTTCTTGTTTCGATTGAGAGCGTCCATGAGTGGTTTGCGAAGCAGCAACTCATCAGCTTTGCGTTTACCAACTCTCTCCTTGATGTCACTTATCGTGTCGTTGCCTGTCTCTCCTCTAGAGTCATACCAAAGGGATGTGGCATATGGGTTAAAAGCCTGGTAGTTCTCTGCTGGGTTCCGTTCGGGGACGTGATAGGCTTGAACAATCTTGAAAGTGTCTGCATAGTCAGATTGCTCCTCTTCCTCAGCGGAATAGGGTGGGACTGTCGAGTAAACTGACGATGACGTCGATCTCGCGAGTGTGGCCATAATCGTGGTGTTGGTAAAAGGTTGTAACAAAACCCATTGTAAACCGCAGTTGAGCAGAGTGGGACTGCTTTATACGAGGATTAAAGAGCAGATAGTTCCTTGCCAGCCAGCCATTCCATCTTTGTTTGGTCTCACTGGTGTTTGACTGACGTTTCAACAGGGTGAAACATTTTTGAAACCAAAGAAAAAATCTCAGGGATTTCTACAACTGCTCCCTTTTCCTCAATATCGAAACCATGCGATAGCAGTATCTAGATCATAAGCGGCAGTTACTTCAGACGTCAGCTCTCAATTATGATTAGTGTCAATAGTCTAGAAGAAATGCATTGCGACTAAATAGTCTTGTCCGTGATCTTATAGTTAACCTTCTCCATAGCACCTTTGCCAAAGAAGTCCGTCAAGGTCTTGAACTTGTGATCAGAGTCCCTCATAACTGCCTCAAACAAGTCATTTCTTTCACCAATAATCCTCTGGTTCTCTCTCACATTCTGAATAGCATCCCGAGTAGGGGAGCACTTCGGACAGTTGTTCTCATCAGCGAGGCAGTACTTATGATATGAATGCGAGCAAAGGAAGTGCACTGCCTCGTTGTCCAGTTTGTTGGAACAGGAGTCACATGTGGTGCCCTGAATAGTTGTCGCTTGACTGCTCAACTTGTGGATCTCCTCAGCCTTGGAGTCGATCTCCTTGGTGTAAGAGTCAATCAGTTTGTGGTTCACCTGGATCTCCTTCTTCTCAGCTTCAATGAACTCAATAACGTAGTCCTTGATCAAGTCAACTGTGGCCACTTTATTGACTCCCAGTGACTGGATGATCTCCAGTGGGGACAGGATTCTGTTCTTCTTGATCTTGTCCAAAACATACTTGAATCTCTCCTCGCCCACAGTTTCAAGAACCTTCTCATTAGAAGTGTAGTACATTAACGCAAGCGCAAATAGCTCTGGCTCCTCATCATTGGACTTTTCAAGGATTTCAACAACACCGTCAATATTCCCCGAGGCGATATAAGAGCGCAACAAGTCAAGTTGAAAATTGGCTCCTGACTCCGAGGCAAGGAGTTGTGGGTCATGCAAATCAAAAATGTCAGAGATCAGTAAGATAGCATTTGGATCAATTGAATTTCTCTCCCTTTTAGCCAAGCGAATTGCCTTAATCTCCCATTCTTTCTTCTTTTCGGGATCATGACTGTCGTTGCCAATGGTCAAGTAAAGTTCAAACAAAGTGGTCAAAATGTCATTCTTGTCCTTTTCAAATCCTTCAAAAACGTCGTAACTCTCAGCACAGGCCTCGAGGAAAATAACAAACTCATTTGGTTTGTTGACAAAAGATGGGAAGATTATTCTTGGTTTGGGTGGCTGATAGGTCGGTGTGAAGGTTGTCGTCTCTTCAGATTCCGTACCCATATGCCCAATACCGTTACCACTGCCATCGCCGTGGCCGTTGAGGTCTGATCCTGCTCTGGTAATGGTGTTTGCAGCGCTGGACATGTAGCTCACAAACGCTTTGTAACTCTGGATAAGAACAGGTGTCTCATCCTTTGTTGTATACGACTCATCTGGAATGGCCTCTTTGGCAACCGGTTTGTACTTTCCAGTGAAGACATCAATCAGCAAGGCGGTGGTGACATTTGGTTTGGATTCCAAGAGGACTCTCGCATACTCAACGAGGATTCTTAACGTCTCATCAATGGGCAATGTCTTGATGAAGCTTAACGCGAGGTGTGTATCTTGGAGGTCTTTCAGCAGAATATCAACAGCCAATGAGGACTGGCCCAAGTTGATAGCGAGTTTGGACGCCTGATCCAAAAAATTTATATCTCTGCAAAGGTCAACAACAATATCGAGATCAAAGTCAACTTTAACCAAATCATTAGACTCCTGGTCATATCTTTCAATAAACTCATTCAACTTTTCAGCATCTTTCAGCTTGCAATAGGCACACAGCAAGAGTGTCACATGCTCCTTGGTGCTAAACCCTTGAGCCAGCATTGTTTCGAGGAACTTTGCTAAGCTGGCAACCTCCTTGCCATCTTTGTACTTCTTAATAATCTCACTGGTCTTCCCCAGCGATAAAGTCTGCACGTATTGCTCCATGGCTTCAGTCATGTCACCCTTATCATAGAGGTAGTCACCGTAGCGTCTTCGGATGGTCATCAGCTGCGTCTCATCAACGTGATCTTTGGCAATATTTATTGCCACTGGGTAAAGGTCCCTCTTCACAACAATATCGATTTGCTGATCGAGGTCTTTCTCATGAATCTTGAGCAGGATCCCGTCGCTGGACAACAAGTAGACATCGTTCCAAAGTGAGAAAATGTCATTGATGCTGGACGAGGTTGTTGTGCTAAAAGCTATTAGTTTGTGATATGTGTCAACGACTATGATCTTTGTTGGTTCGGCATAACCATTGAGGACGAGACTGGATGAGTCCGAGGTGTTAGAAGTGACAATGAGCAAGTACTTGCCGAACTTGTATAGCCTTCTTTTAGGCATGTCCAACGACACGGTGTAACTGGTGCCATCGGACTTATAATAGACAATGCCCTCCTGTCTTGCAATGATCAGGTTGTCATCGCCACTGATGTCGACTGTCCCCACATCCGCGCCTTTATATCCCTCTAAAACAATTTCTGTTCCCTGTTGATATGAGCTCGTTGTTGGTACAAGCAGAACTTTCGCTGTCGTAATGACGTACAGCAACGGATCATAATTGTTGTTTCTGATGATTTCCAATGCGGTGATTGGGTCTGAGGATCTATATGCCACGGTTTGGCTTGAGCCTCTGTCTCTCAACAAGTCACCTCTGACCACGACAACGACACCGTTGGCGTATCCCACTGCGAGGATATTGAAGTTGGAGCTGAAAGTGAAGCTTGTTATCGGATACGAGTTGTTGCCGTTCTTAATGGAGACATGCGTGTGGTAACTGTGGTCGTTAATCGGCTGTCCCTCGTTATCCCCGAGGACTCGTTCGAGGTTCCACAACTTGAGCGAGGCAGGTTGGCCCTGTCTCTCTGCAATTGTGGCAAGGAAGACTGTTCCGGGAACAAACCGCACAAAGTTGATGGTTGAGCCCTTCGCGTAGGCTTCAAACTCACGTGCCAATTGGAAGTCCTTATCGATGAACTTGAGCCTGTTGTTGGTGGCAATGACAAGGTGCTGCGGTGTGGGGCATACTGCGGTCAGTTGTGGGTCCGAGTAAAGCGGAGATGAGCTACCAAAGTTGGGATCGCGGATTGGTACCGACTCAAAGAATTGGAACTGGCGCCAGGACATGGTTGTCTCCGTGTTTTTTTTTAACGCTGGGCTTTGTTGTCCCAAATTTACTGTGTGGAGCTTTTGTTGATGTTTGGGCAAGGTCGCGAATTTCCCCGACACTACACAAAATGATATTGTCAACGATCTATCTAACCAATTCTCCTTTTTCTTTGGAATCTGTATATGACTGTTTTGATCGCCTGCTGCCACTTCTCAAAGATGTGATATCTCGTGGCAAATATAAACAATTTAGAAGTCGCTGAGCAAAAGCTGGTAGCAGCATGACCAGATCGGAAGCGTCTGAACCCACCGTTTATAACGCGGACGTCTTGTGTTTGATGCAAATGCCCGCATTGCTCAAGGAGGCAGTCGGTGCGGGGTCAAAAGAGCTGGGCATGCAACGGGCAATTAAGTCTGGTCTCGGCAGGCCAACGTTGTCCTTCAAGATGGAAACCCCAATGACTTGCAAGCACTGAGCAGCCAGGAACCCCAGTAGTTCACAATGAACGTTTCTCAACTTGGAAGTCCTCTTGGGAAAGGTAAACTGGATCGAAATGAATATCGCGGGCAGAACACGGGATGTGACGAGGAGGCACCGAACAGGCACCATGCTGGTAAATGCGACAAAGTGGTCGTTGTAAAAGAAGGCAACCCATAGAAGAATAAAGTAGCCAAGCACATAAGTAGAAGACAGCATTGGTAAGTGGAAATCTTGAAGTTCGTAACCTTCACACATTTCTGCTTCTTGAACATGGCTGTACTGATCAATCGCAATACTTCATCTTGAATTGTTTGTAATGCCTGTGAAATTCTGGCTTTTTCAAAATGCTGCAATAATAATAAGAAATCAAGCGCCGAACATCGACATAAAGATGTTAGGTCTTGTGTCTCTATTCTTAGCCTTTTTGCCTCCGCCCGAGAGATTGAATCTCAAGGGATCAATCTGGTGAGGAAAGAAAAATACTTACCCGGCTGAACTTTTCGCGAAAAGAGGAGTTGGATTTTTGTTTGGGGAACAAGTGCTATCACGGCCAATTAGAACAAGATCCAACAAAGAGCCTTCATATATCGCGGAAGATGCCAGCAGCAACTACACTTGGATATGCCGGATGGGCATTTTTTGGTGAGTGTCTTCCATCATACTAGAGTCCTTTCCGCCGTACTAACTGGGTTTTTCCGCAGGAGTCTTGGTCAGAGGCTTCCAACTCGGTGTCTTAGAGAGACCATTCAACTACAACAGAATCGGATACGTTTACTCTGCTGCCTTCTGGACAGGCTTTGGCTACTACTGGTACCAGTTTGTTGACACTAACGACGCCATTTTGGACAAGAGAATTGCTACTCTGCGCAAGAAGAGAGAGGCGAGAGCTCTCGCAGAAGAGGCAGCTTGAGTAAAGTGAGAGAGGCCCGATCCAGAAAATGGCATCCTCCATTTATTTATTATCTCTTATTTATTTATCTATTTATTGGCTACAATCGACTCATACGTTCAATGTGTTGCGGTAGATTTTTCTTGTTAGCTGCTGCTGTTGCTGTTGCTGTGGCCATGTCTTTTTTTTTGGTTCTGACCTGGCCATACAAAAATGCCCTGTCCCAAACAAACGCAAAAGAGCCAAAAATCTAAATCCATTTTGAAAAGCCAAAACAACGCCACACCATAAAAGACCTCTCCAAATAGCGAACCCCATAGCCAATGAGCTTCCTCAGTGACCTTCCGCACGAGCTCCAGGACCAGATCGTCTCGATCACGCAGCAGCTGCCAGATGCGCTTCCTGTCTTCGACCAACTCCATGAGTACCTAACAACGGCGGACCAGAGCAAGAAGCGGAAGCTCGCCGCAGTCACAACAGAAGAAGACACAGACTTCTACGACATTGACTCCATTGACCCCGACACAATCATCTTCCAGCTGAAAGAGCTCTCGTTCCAGTCACCTTTGAGAAAGAAGCTGAACCTCACGTTCTCCGTGTCGCTCATCACGCAGAAACCCATTCTCTCTGTTGCAAAGGCCAACGACCAGAAACCGGACCTCGTGCTCGACGAGCTCAACAACGAGAACATCTACTTCAGCTCGTTCCTGCCTGTTCCAGAGAAACCACATCTCCTCTACTTTGTTCTTTTCTACCGCAAGAACCTGGGGGCGGTCTTCCAGAACGATCCGATCGTGCTCCAGTTGAACAAGGATGCGGTGCAGAAGCAACTGACACAAGAAGGATTGATCAAACAAGGCGGCGACTTCCTCACTTACATCAGTCGCCAGGCCCAAGTCTCTGGGTTCAAGATCCAAGACACCTTCACTGGTGGTTTCAACTCCTTCCATGTTCAGGCCCACAAGGGCATCAAAGAGGGATCCTTATACTTCCTCCCAAACCACATCCTGTTTGGCTTCAAGAAACCGATTCTGCTGTTTGCCTCCAGAGAGATTGACTCGTTCTCATACTCCTCCATCACCCGAATCACCTTCAACGTGACATTGGTGCTCAACAATGGCGAGAAGCACGAGTTCTCAATGATTGACCAGGCCGACTACGGCAAGATCGACGACTATATCAAGAACAGATCCTTCCAGGATAACTCGATGAGCGAGGAGCTAAAGGCCAGACCAACGAAGAACAGGGAACAGCCAGGAGCGTTGGCCGAGGTTGAGCAACAGCTCGCGGATGGTGTTCCTTTGGAATTGGCAGGGGCTGAGGAGAGTGATGATGAGGACGATGGCGATTTCGAAAGTGGATCTGATGACAGCGATGGAAGCGGGTCTGACAGCGAGGAGGAGAGTGACAATGACGATGCAGGCGATGAGGACGAGAATGGCGAAATTGACCTGACTTCCGAATGAGATAGCTTCATAGCTACAGAACTAATCAGATCACTTCAAAACTCCCCTGTAATAATAATATCCTGATCTGTCTTGCCAGTTACCCCGGTCTGGGTCGTCGTGGCAACAGTCTCTTTCGCAGGCCTCCACTGAGTGG
Organism: [Candida] sanyiensis; assembly: GCA_030569275.1. NCBI lineage: Eukaryota > Fungi > Ascomycota > Saccharomycetes > Phaffomycetales > Phaffomycetaceae > Barnettozyma > [Candida] sanyiensis. The sequence goes on along the minus strand of JAJMKO010000082.1, from coordinate 19,763 downwards.
AGGGTCTGCCAGTAGTGACTCGGCCAGAGACCCGGCCCGCGAACTCTGCTGAATGTGTCATTCGAAAGGGGGCACATACAACAACAACCCATGTGTGCATGAGCGTCGATGCTCTAGGCTCCTGCTATCTGCTGATGGCGGAACTGGCTTTAGACTGAGTTATGTGGTGATCTTCAACTATAGGGGTATGAATCCTCTGAAAGACTACCATCGAAAGAGGCAACAAGACGCACGTTTCGTAAACAGTACGACGATAAACAAATTCCTACCGGGTACAAACAATAATAAGAGCCACCACAAGAGCTTCAACCTCAGCGGCTTGCTTCCAGGTTACAGTCCCTATGACGGCCCACCACAGCAGCAGTACCCCGCAAAAAAACACAGACAGGTTATCAACAGCAAAACAACCACCACCAGCCTAAAAAGGTGTACAGTGGTAACAGTGGGTTCCCTGTCTCTCCAGCCAGTGGTCTCGGTGGTGCTCCCCTCGGTTCCCTCGTTACTGCTTTCTTAATTGGTTGTCACAACAACCATCTTCACCACCATCACAATCATCTCAATCATCACAGTAACTACGTTGGCTATGGGGATTGACTTGGTAGCATGTTTGGTAGGCTCGGAGACGGCCATCATGGAAGCATTTTTGGAGGTCATCGTCACGTCATCACCACGACACCACCAATGTCATCATCGCCATGAAGATCTCCATTGAGATAGTTGGGATAGTTGTTGTTAATAGATAAAGTTTAAACAGATGCATGACTCGGGGTCAAGCTTTTATTGAATGACAGATGTATGCATCTTGAGAGCTTAGAGCTTAGAAGGGCATCGTGTTCCCCGATCTGACTGCTGGTGAAATAGGCCATGCCCTGGTATGTTGTTTTGTTGCGTTTTTGTGCCAAGTTTACAGTACCAGACAACGACCAATGAGATCCTGAGAATTCAGGGAATTATTATTTGGCTGTCTTGTTATAAGAACGTTCTGCAACCCTGCATTAGCACGAGGAAATGTGAGCAGCCAACGACCAGCTTCTCATGAATTATAACCAGCCACCTTACGCGTCCCAACAGCCTCCCCTGCACTACCCTGGCCAGTTCTACCAGGGCTCTCCACAACAGTTTCCCCCTCAGCAGTTTCACTCCCAGCAGCTTCCTCCTCCTGCCCCGCAACAGCAGTACCAGAGACCACCTGCAGTTTTTCCTCCAGGACCAGCACAACAGCCCATTCAGACCGGTGGTGGCTCCCAGGGCAAGTTCAGCACATCAAGTGCGCTCGGTGGTGCAGCTATCGGTGCAGTAGCTGCCTCTGTTCTTCATCACACAACACATTCACACCACAGTCACAACCACTTTGGCAGAGTTGGTGGTGCCCTTGGCAGTGTCCTCGGCGGTGGAAATAACCATAACCACCATAACAACTCTGGTGGGCTCTTGGGTGGGATTTTGGGGAATAACAACAGTAACAGCTGCTCCGGCCACAGCAATCACCACGTAAATCACCATTCTCATTACGGCACCGACTACAACGCTTACCACCACTTTCATGGCAACAATAATCATGGTCACAACAAGAAGAAGCAGGATAGGTGTCGTCATGGAACCAGAAGAAACAAGCACTGTCAATATGGATGTAACTGCTGAAAGGATCGATTTAAAGGAATGCATCCCCTTGCTATTGACCCCACATTCTAATGCCAACGAACCACTGTAGCTACTATCTATTCTGGTTGATCTAGGACAAACCAGCAATTCAATTGAAAAAGTCACGAGGGATCAATGCAACAAAATCGCGCTGTAAACTACACTGCCAAGCGGAATTACGTGGATCTCAGATATGCACCTTTGTCCTGTCCAATCAAGCAGTCAGATGTGAACCCTCATTTCTCATCGAGGCTGTGCCAACCAACTCCCACTTATATATGATCTCCCCGAGATACGGGCCGGATCTCGGCCCTCGGGCGCGCCCAATCAGATCATGCAACGGTCAGGGAACAGCAGCGAGCATAAGCCTCGTTTTCTGATTGAACCCGGGCTTGGGTTATTGGACATAAGTCATACTTAACCAGTTGATGATCCGTTTCAGCCCCTGTTGCTCCCATTCATCAATCTATGGGAAGTTCAAGCAGCAAGCAAAGACGAGGTTCAGAGCGCGAGCTGCCACGGGATTATAGGTACCCACCACAGCATCAACCGCCTTATCCCCAAAACGGTCCCTACGTTGAGCCAAATTATGGTCAACCCCGTGTACCGGAACCGCGCGAACGCCAGTACCAAGAATACCGCGCGCCATCCAAGAAGACAAAAGGTGATTTTGTCAAGAAGGCCCTCACCTCGACGCTGGATGCGGTTCTTGGTCCATCACCCAGCTCCCAGAAGAACAACCAACAGGAGCCATATGATCCAGTAAAAGCCAAGAAAAAGCATAATGAAGACATGTTCTGGGATTTCATTCTGACCGGGGATTACAATTATGAGAAGGATTCCAATTTCTTCTATTGCAAACACTCTACCAAGAGGGAAAAATGTAAAGATCCAAGGTGTCGTATCCCTCCCAAGAATGACGAAAGCTTGTTCTGAGGTTTTAAAACGTTCTAATTCAGGTGATTTATCCTGCCATGAGTCCTTGTAGTTAATTTCAGTTCTATATGGTCATCAAAATCAACACAGCATTAAGTTAAGTCCTCGTCTGTTCCAAGTGAGGGTTTATTTCCAATTGCCAACTATGAACACCAAAGAATGTCACAAACTTTCCACAACTCTCCCATGAACCCTTCACTCACGAACACACACCCAACAATGCCAAATTTCCTACCAAAGAGTCTCGGGAAGGCCAGTATCCCTTCACGCAGCCGCGGTAATCCCAACACGACAGGGCTCTCTTCTTGCGAAAACTCCTCCATTGAGACAAATTATCCGGGGAAAAGCGAGAAAGGGGAAAATAACTTCTTTCTACGTTTCAAAAAAGCCGTTGTCTACTGCAAGAAGACTCTAGCTAAAAAGCCTAAAGGGGCAAAAGACGGAGAGGATAAAAGCAGTTCGATTACGATGGACGAACTTTCTCTTTGGAGGCAATTAAGGCTGTGGGACATTGGCTTGGAGACTGATTATGCATTTGTGATGCTCAGTACGCCATTTCATGGGAGTGATGTTTAGTGCGGTGCGGGGTTTTGAGGTTGTCGTGATTGACACAGCTCGTTTCATCTCTCAACTAACCTGCAAATTTAATCAGAATAAATAATCAAGGGATCATTGTATTGTTGAACATCTGAACAGGTATGGGCCGGGTATTCAACGCTCTTCATGTCTATAGATACAGTTTTTTTCACAATAGGAAGCGTGTGTCTAGCAGCCACCTTTCGCCTCACGTGGAAAAACTGTAGCAACTAAAGCAAATAGACCAAAACAGAGGAGAGCTTGACCGTTGTGGCTAAATTCTGAACATTGAACTTCGCCATCGTGGCAAAATACTTCCCAGAACATAGGAAGGCCCTGCCCCCACTTTGTCGAATAATGCAGCAGGATGGATCATATCTCATCAGGTAGGTGTTGAATGCACTTCAATGTACCTATATAGCAGAAACAGTCTTATAGCTACAGAAAGCACTAATGGAGCAGCAGGAACTCGAAGACACTGGACAGTGGACACCGACTAGATGACCACTGATGAGTCTGACAGTCAATGGGCCGATTAGCTGCACTAAAAGTGACACATTGTGTTGTTTTTTTAGTGGTACGTTACATTATGTCATCATGCATTGTTGGTTGTTTTGTTTTCCTGGGGCTGGCCAAGTGACCGAATCAGATAATCTGAGACATGACCAGTGAAAGTATAAATACTTGCTCTTGGTCCCATCCCTTCCAGTCGTTTGCCGCCGTGATCCATCACAAGAGGACAGAATGTCAGCTCCTCAAGGAACTCCTCCACCTTACCAGTCCGCGCCGGGCAACCCAGTGCCACAGGACAAGCCTGCCATGGTGTACCCAGGCCAGGCCTACAACCCACCGCCGCAGGTTGCCGCGATGCACCAGCAGAATGCTGCTTTGCAGCAGCAACAACAACGACAGCAGCAGCAGCCTTTGCAGCACCAACAGGCTCCTCAGCAGCAATACTACCAACAACCTCAACAGTTTCAGCAGGCGCCTCCACAACAATACTACCAACAACAGCCTCCTCAGCAACAGCAGTACTACCAGCAGCCACCCCCACAACATTACCAGCAGCCACCATCTCAGCAGTACTACCAGCAGCCACCACCTCAGCAGTACTACCAGCAATCCCCTCCACCACAACAGCAACAACAGCCACAGCAGGTCAACAACTACTACTATAGCGATCCAGACACATCATCCTCCCCACAACCACAGCAGCAAACTGTTTCCCCTCAGCAAAACAGCCACACTTTTGCCAAGGTTGCCGGTGGTGTTTTAGTGGGCAGTATGGCTGCCCGTGCATTGACCAGGCCAAGAAGGGTTGAGGTTGTCGCTGCTCCAAGACTCGGTGGTGGTCTGGGTGGTCGTCGCAGAAGATGCTAACCTGCTCAACGGATGAACTGCTGAAGAAATTGTAAGCATCCATGTTTAATAGGTCAAAACAGTCCACTATGATTAAAATGCTGTAGATCTACAATAATGTACAACGGCGCAGTCTCATTTATAATCCGTTTATTCATCCAAGATGTAGTTGCCGAGTTTGTCCATCTTCAACTCCTTGACGCCGCTCTGCAGAGCTTCAATGATTTTCTCATTCTCATCCTCAGAGTCCTCTTCCTCCTCGCCTTCCTCGTCATATTCCTCATACTCCTCAGAGTCGTAGTCATCATCACTGTCATCGTAGCCTTCTTGGAACTCCTCCTCACCGTCTGCATCTTCGTCGATGCCGGCTCTCATTGACTCAACAGCTTCTTCAAGATCTCTGTCGCCCTTCTTCTTCTTGCTGTACCCGGAGGCCTCAACGGCCACATCAAGGTTGTTCTCCCTGACAACGTCTCTCTTGAACACAGGGTAAGCATACTTGTAACCGTCACCGAATCCATCAGTGTCAATCATGGACGAGTCCTCCACTGGCTCATAGTTCAACTTCTTCCTGAAAAACCTTCTGATACACTCGACATCTCTCTTGAAGTAAAACTCAGCGTCCACGTGCCCGATAGAGATACACTGCGGGAAGTCAATGACCACAAAGTCATCCCTGTAGTGGCTCTTGTCGGCTTCTTCGTCCAGGATGATGATGTTGAATTCGTTGAAATCACAGTGGATCAAGCCATTGTTGGCCAGTTTGACAATGAATGCCATCAAATCAGAGTACAGTTTGGCCGGGTTTGGGTGCTTGCGAATGGCACGCATTGGCACACCATCGATCCACTGCATCAGGATACAATGTCTGGAGTAATCATAAGGCTCAGGCACTGAGAAACCATTCAGGTACAAGGTCTCCATGAACTGGAACTCCTTGTTGGCGGCGAGACGGGACAAGTACATCCAACTTCCTGAAGATTTGTTCTTGAGGTAATCACGGTTGTTCTTGACCGTACGGAACGAGGTTCTTCCCAGTCTGTGGATCTTCAAAACTTTCTTGAATCCAGTGGAGTCACTCGTGTGATAAATGTCAGATTCCTTGCCGACACCAATGGTGGTGCCGACACCGTATAATGTGTTTCTGTTGAGCATGGACTTGAGGGCAAGGTAATCGAAACCGTTGTACGTAAGCCTGTAGCCATCGTATTTAGCGTTTCTGATCTTTTGGATCAGTCTGATCTTGGCAAGGTCTGAGATGCATCTGTTGGTACCAGACTGGGCACGCATGCCAGATATCTGATGGATGAGTTTTGTTGGGACAATTTCGTGGTTGCGTGATCCCATTTCCACGGCTGTGAGGACACGGTAGTCATCTGTCGTGAGATAACGCATGTGCGATGTATCTAACTTCATGATTGTCGAGGTTTTAGTTGTGAGTTTGTGGAGTGTTAATCTGGTCCCGTTGCTTTTCCCTCTTGTGCCACGAAGAGAAGGAAAAAAAATTTCTGTGATGAGGTTACCCGGTTTAAAGGATTTGCCCACTGACCCGCATTTTTGTTTTTTGACACAAAAAATCAACAAGAGCACATAGCTCTTGGGCACAACATCTCCAGAAACCAGTTCCAACCATTCGGAATGTAGCACAAGTTCTTTCTGAAAGATGCTCTATGGTTTCAGGTGATTAGTCAACTCCAGCGTAAGAAATGATCTCAAACTGGCATATTCTGCGAATGAGAACAATTGCCCGTGAATAGCACCGGAACTTGACAGAAAACACACTAAAACGACACTTCGATTTCGATCGATCTCTTCTCTATATATTATAATTCCTTCCCTTTCTACACCCAAACCAACTTCATTCGCTATTCTCGCCTCTATGTCTCAAAGGCCACTTTGCACTACCCCAATCATTGCCCCAAAGCCAGTCAGTGGTGTACCACTTTCCTCAAACAAGCGTTTGGCCCCTGATTGTGTCAAGTTAACCAGTTTGCTGAAGCAACATCAAGCAGGTCAAAACTACGTTCATGTGCCACGCACTGCTGATCAACTCCCAAGTTTCCTCAGCCTTGACCTACCCCCATTGCCCTCTGAGTTGCCCTCACCAATCCACAGGGGACCGACTTTTAGTCCCCCATCTGAGTTTTATCAAGTTTTAACGTATCTCAGAAGTAGGGCCTCCGTTTTTGACATTGTCTTGGCCAAGGTTGAGAATTACCAGCGTGCCACTGGACATGGTGCCCTTGCCCAACTGCTAAAAGAACTAATCAAGTCAAGTGAGGACCTTCAGAAGTCTTTGAATAATTGTCTAGGTTCTCTTTCCCAAAGCCTCCCTGGGATTCAACCATTTGGAGCTTTTGACTATTCGGTTTCGCAAGGACACCCGGCATACAGTCTAGATACTGCGCCTCCCCAGTCACCGGTTGACAAGGAAGTGTACGAGGCCTCACAGAATGCCAAGTTGCAAGGTTCCAAGCTACCAGGACTTGGACTTGACAAGATTAGTGTGGAGGAGTTGGAGAAGGTCTGTGAGGATGTGAAGGTGCTGCTGGGATTTGTCTACCAGTCAAAGATTGATGCTGCGGCGCAGCAACTGTCTAGCTTAGAACTGAGCCAAGCGGAGCTTATCAACCTCAGGGCCAAAGAGCTTGCGGAGCGTGCTTGTGTGAGGTTCCTGACTCCTCATGCGCGTAACAACAAAGCCACAATGGAAACAAAGGCTGAGATGGTGATAGATTCAACCAAGAGGAAATTTCAAAGACAATCCAAGACGAATAAGGAGTCGTCGAACAAGGTTGCCAAAGGTGTCCATGAGAGGTCCAAGCCTAAAAAACCCACGTTGAGTGCTAAAAGATCAACTATGACTCCAGTTGCAATCAGGCCTAAGCCGAACATCAAGAAGGTTAGTTCAAAGCCGTCTTCTTCAACCGCGGGTTTTGGTGGTAAAGAATGCACAGAGTGTAAGAGTAAAGACACTCCTGAATGGAGAAAGGGTCCCTGTGGTTCCAAGACTGTGTGCAACGCCTGCGGTTTGTTTTATAGCAAGTTGTTGAAGAGAACAAATAACAATGTTGAGGAGTCTGACCGAATCATCAGGGAAAGAAGTTCGCAGATGGTGGTTGTTGGCGAGATTGACCGCAGAGTTCCTGCTGAATTAATGTAACGATATTTAATACAATTCATGATATTGACGTACTGAATTATACTGATGAATAATATTGATGCTTTTTTTTTTTGATTGAAAGTTTGATTTACTGGTAGACTGTTGTCTTCAATTATTTGTTTCTTCAGACGTTGTGTGATTTCTTGTACGAGATGGGAAGTGCTAACATTGTTTGATTTCAATCCCGTTGTCGCGGTTACCGCGCCCTGGATTTTAGGGCAATGACGCGAGTTTATCCGGGGTGGTCCAAAGTCAACGGCGAGGATACAAAGCGGGTGAGGGAGACCAATCAGAGCCTAGATCAGGTTGATACAATAGGACACTGGTGGCCAAATTCTTCGATCCAATGCAAAGAATGTCCATTTCTGGGGAGATATCTGGATGCATTTTCTGGAAACACCTCGGAGTTATGCAACTCAAGTGCTGTTGGCCATGCAGCGGAAAAAAAAAAAAAGGGGGTCCCTGTCAAAGACCCCTCCCCTCTGGAGCAGACCCAGGACACAACTCCACCAAATGACAATCGAAGTTTCCTCCAAACCACTTCTCCCTCTTCGTTCAATGGTAAGCAGCAACAAGAATAAAAAAAACGTCGTGCCAATGACGTCTGCTTGTCCAAATCACAGGCGGAAGGGTCTAGGCTCCGAGCAAGGCTTTCAAAAAAAAAAAAATGGGGGTGGGGAAATCTTATCGATACAAAGCAACCAAAACCAAATCAAAAAAGAACAAACCCAATCAAAAACAAAACCTACTCGACTCAATGGCCTCCCCGTCAACAATGAAAGGCATTGTGTTCCATGGCCCGCGCGACCTCCGCTTCGACGCGGAAATCGCCGCCCCACAACTCAACCATCCAACCGAATTGCTCATCGACGTGAGCTACTGCGGCATCTGTGGCACCGACTTGAAAGAGCAGGCCGCAGAGACTCCCAACTTCTTCACCGAGGGCCCAAACAAAATCAGCGGCCTCGCGCCGCCGCTGTGCATGGGCCACGAGATTGCCGGCGTCGTCAAAGCCGTCGGCCCCGCTGTCGAGAAGGTGAAGGTTGGCGACCACGTCGTTGTCGACCCGTCGGTCCATTGCGCTGACATTCCACGTTTTGACAAGTCGCCCGTCGAGGGCGAGCGCCACAAGTGCAACCAGTGCAAGAAGGGCAAGACCAATATCTGCGACTACCAGTCCATTTGTGGGCTCGGCGCGCAGCACGGTGGCCTCGCCGAGTACTTTGTCACGTCGGAGGAGCATGCCATTGTCGTGCCAAAGTCGATTCCATTGGAAGTGGCTGCGCTGACGCAGCCATTGGCCGTCTCATTCCACGCTGTCAGAATCGCCAAGTTCCGTCCAGGTGCCTCTGCGCTTGTTATTGGCGGTGGTGCCATTGGCCTTGCGGCCATTCTCTCATGCTTTGGCTTCAAGGCGTCGAAAGTGGTGTGCTCCGAGATTTCTGAAATCCGTCGTAAAAACGCAGAGATGCTCGGTGCCATTGGCTTTGACCCGTTGCAATCGAAGGACAATGTTGCCGATCTGGTTGCCATGTCACCGGGTGGCCATGGTTACGACTACTGCTTTGACTGCACCGGTCTGCAAGTCACTCTGCACACGGCTATCGCAGCTGCTGTCTCAGACGGTACCATTGTCAACGTGGCCATCTGGGGTAAGAAACCTATCGATTTCTTCCCGATGTCCATCACCAAGCACGAGAAGCATTTGATGGGCTCCATGTGCTACACGAGAGAAGATTTTGAAGGTGTGCTGGCCGCTTTTGATCAAGGCACAATGAGCATTGAGAAGACCAAGAATCTGATCACCACGGTTGTGTCATTGGACCATGGGATCAAAGGTGGCTTTGACCATTTGCGCAACCATAAGGACACCGAGGTCAAAGTGCTCATCACCCCGAACAACCACGGTGAAATCGAGCATGCAAAGACTTACACCAAGGTCCATGCCCAACTTTAATATTCCTAATTTCTAATATAGATTTTGGCTTCAATGATTTGGCACTGCAGTGTTTATTTCAACAACTTTTATAAATACTTGACAGTCTCCTTAACCTCGAACTTGTGTCTTAACTCCTTGGCATCGGCACTGGATTGACCAACCACAATCTCATACTCACCAGCGGTAGAGACCCATGTGTGAACCTCGGCATCGAACCCAGCAGTGGCCAGTTTGACACTTAATTGGAAGTTTAAAATGGTGGACTCTCCTGGTGACAATTTGATCTTGCCAAAATCTTTCAACTCCTTTTTTGGTCTGAACTGGTCATGACCGGCAACGTAGACTTGAACAACAGCTGCACCAGCTAAGGAACCAACGTTTTCCACTTGCACAGACACGGTCAAGTCATCGCCAGACACTACCACTTCCAAATTGGACAGTTCAAAATCGGTGTATGACAACCCGTGGCCAAAGGGGAACAGAACGTCGCGTTTGGCAAACTCGTAGTATCTGTATCCGACAAAGATATCCTCGCCGTAAAGCACCCGGCCTTGATACGTTGTGTTGTTGATATAAGACGGGGTGTCTTCGAACCTGATGGGGAAAGTCACGGGCAACTTGCCACCTGGATTCACATCGCCGAACAGCACATCAGCCAGACCGTTACCAGTCTCGTTACCACCAAAAGAAGAGTACAAAATAGTCTTTGCTTCAGGAGCCCATGGCATTTCAACCGGTGTGCCTGCCTGGATAACAATCGCTGCATCATGTTTCACAGCCAGGATCTCACTGATCAGCTTGTCACTGTGACCAGGAATCCTCAAATCTGGTCTGTCTGCGCCTTCTGACTCGTAGTCATGGTTCAACCCGGTGATGATGACAACTTGGTCAAACTTTTGGGCCTCCTCTACGGCGTTCTTGATAGCCTCGTCATCGCTGACCAAACGAACACCACCGGATCTTAAGCCGCCACCACCAAAGAACTGACCATTCTTGACAAGCTCAGACGTGGCCCCTGAACCAAACTCGATACGATACTTGTACTCATGGCCTTTCTTGACAGCAAAAGTAGCACGTACTTCCGGCGTGCCTGCGCCGTAGAAGGATTCACCGGCAACCTGATTGGTCTTGTTATCGAGGACAAGCACATCGTCAATGAAGAGCTGTGCAGTGCCAAAGACGGCAATACCAAACTCGTAAAGGCCATCATACTGTGGGACAAAAGTCGATTGTAAACTGGCATAAAACACCGGGCTCTTGAGTTGTGGGTGCTTATAATCGTTCATGCGGAAGTAGTTGATGTCCCTAAGGAACACAACGTCGAATGGCCTGCGGTAAACGACGGAAGGTGGATCATGGAATAGCTCTATGAGTGTGCCATTATTTCCCTCGTGAAAGAGTTCTGAGGCAAGAGATGGTTCGTAACGGTGATTGTAGGCACCGAGAGAATAAGAAACGTTCTTCTCGCCGACCTTCTCTGTGATGGCTTGCAATGGGGATACTTTGTAAGTAGCAGTCGCCAGGGCAGATCCACCACCAGAATATGCCGCATAAGTGGCGTTTGGTCCAATGACAAGAACGGGTTTCTCTTTGGAGAATGGCAAGACTGCATCGTCGTTCTTCAAAAGCACTACAGCTTCACCGGCAGCTTCCCTCAACAAAGCACGGTCCTCTGGTGTGTCCCTGGCAGTCTCCTCAACGCTCTCGCCGAGACCTGACTCCTGAACGTCGTGGACCAACTGAAGTACGTTTCTGACCCTTTCATCCAACGTTTCCTCAGTGACCACTTTCGATAGGAGACAATGGAGAATTGTCTGTTGTCTGAATCTGCCAGGTCCCGGCATCTCGAGGTCGAGACCAGCATTGACTGAGCCAGAGGCAGAATAGACACCGGTCCAGTCGGACATTATGAGACCTTTCCAGCCCCATTCCTCACGCAACAGACGGTCAAGTAACTTTGGGTCTTCGGAGACATGGACCCCATTGACCTTGTTGTAAGAGGTCATCACGCTCTTGGGATTGGCTTTCTCGATTGCGATCTCAAATGGTTTGAGATAAATCTCCCTCAGGGCCCTCTCGGAGATGATCGAGTCAGAGGAGAATCTCTCTTTCTCTTGGTCATTGCCCACGTAATGCTTTATTGTCGCAGCGAGACCAGTATCTTGCAATCCATTGATATACTGGGCAGCCAATTCTCCTGAGAGCAACGGGTCCTCCGCAAAGGACTCAAAGCCTCTGCCTCCATTAGGGATACGTTGGATGTTAACTGTCGGTGCCAGAACAACGTGGGCACCTTTGGCCCTGGCTTCACGGTCCAGCAACTGTCCGATGCGGTAGACTAGTTCTTTGTTCCACGATGAACCAAGGGCAGTGCCCACTGGAATTGTCGATGTTGGCGTCGAGTTAAAATGCCATTGTCCCCGGATTCCATTCGGTCCGTCCGACATGCGAATCGATGGAACCTTGAGGTGAGGCAAGGGTAGAGTGTGCCAATAATCGACTCCGGTGATCAACTGGATTTTTTCCTTCAGGTTGAGTTTCGAGAGCACATCGTCAACGTCGAAAGTGCTCATTTTGGAGTTCACAATGAGCTTGGGCAACAATAGAAGAGCAGATCCATTTGCTGTCTACAATTTGGACACTCTCTGTTTTAATTCTCGCCGTGACTATGGGAAAAATTGTGGGGCAGCCACAGCGGAATGCGACCTCCTGCAAGTTGATGCAGTGCTCAGCCGGTGAAGGCACCAATGCCCAGCCGGATAACGTTTTGTATTATCCGAGCTAATGCCATTCAAAGTCTCGGGACAAGCCACATCTCCAGATGTGTTTTGTATGGAGCTTGGGACAAAGTTGGTGGTGCTAGCTCTCCGTGTCCAACGGCAATTTCAAAGTGACTGTGGAGGTTTTGCGACTTTGCCAAGGCAGTTGTGGCCTCCAGCGCTACTTGGGCATGTGGCATGTGGAACTCATTGGCTGCACTTAGTGTGCATTAAGGGCTACGGATTCCATAATAGAAGATCCTCGATCAATTAAGCTAAATTGAAGATGGTCCCGCTAGGCAACAATGCCCCTCTCCTTGCTGCTGTTGTAAACTGGTCTAGCATTCAAATCAACGGATCTCTCCCTCAATCTCTCAGTTCTCTCTTTCTGAATTCGGTTAGTGGTCTCCTTGGTCAAATACCACAAGGCCAAACAAATAAAGAAGGCAATGCCAATGAAGCAGATACAGATGGCGTACGGGATGGTGAATTTAGGACCCAACTTTGTTCTGAAAATCTGTGGACCAATGATACCACCGATTTGGCCAATGGGATTGGAGAAGGACAAGGCAAACCCGACTTCAGTGGCACCTTTAACAGAAGTCTGATGGAGCCAAGGTGAGAGAACAGAACCATCTGCAGCAGTGGCAATCGTGACGATGATAGTGAAGGCGTAGATGTTGGCTTTTTTAGTGACAAGGGCCAGGAGAAGGAAAGAACCAAAGGAGACGACCAAAGTACCAATGACCAAATGTGGTTGGTGGCTTCAATTTGGCCCTGTCCACAGCGAAAGAGAAGGATATAGCGGACACTTAGGCTGGAAAAGCTGATGGCACAGCTATTAGTGGTGTAGTAGTTGGACTCGTGATACCGAAAGATTGGATAATTGAAGGCAGCCAGAAACCTAGACCATAGGTACCTGTGCTTTGAAACAGTTTCAAGAACAAGAATACTAAAACTTTTGGTCTGGTGAAGGCACAAGGTGTCTTTCCAATTGAAATCTTCATCGGAAGACTTTGGGGATGTAGGGAGCAATCTGCCAACAAGGAATTCCTTCTCTTCAAGGGTCAAACAATGGATCTCTTGTCATCAGAGTCAGGGAAGTTTGGTAGGAAGAAGAGTCAGTGGAAAGAGGCCAGAACTGTTACGATACCTTCGATCAAAAAGATCCATTGCCATGCCGAGAGGCCGCCTTTACCACGGGCAAAACTGAGCCCATAGGCAATAAACGCAGTGAGAACGTTGGAGAAAGAGCCAAGCGCGCCGACTGGTGGTGATCTCATCTGGTCTGTACCAATATGTCAACTGGGCCAGTTGTCCAGGGAAAAAACCCGCATCAAAGAGACCTAGAAGGAATCGCAAGGCATAGAGGCCCTGTTTGTTCTTAACAGCAGCATGGCACGCAGTAGTAGCACCCCACATGAACGCAATTCTGAACTGTTGGACACGAGGAGTGGAGTACTTCAACAGCAAAATGGATGGGACTTCAAAGACAATAAATGGGATGAAATAGGCGGTGGAGACCCATTCCCACTCGTCCCTGGTCATATTCAACTGAGTCAGGATATTGGTTGGCGTTTTGGTGTTTAGAGTGATCAGATAAGAGACGTTGTTGACGTCCAAGTTCTTTAACAAGTACAATAAAATCAATAATGGCATCAACTTGAAGTCAACCTTGCGGATCAGCTTGCGTTCTTCGGCATAAGTCAAGAAACCGGTGGTCGTGACCGCGTGGGAGACAAGGTTAAACACATGCTCATACTCAGTTGGCTCTTGTTCAGAGGATACTTCTTCTGCAAGGCGTCAATAACTTCTTGTTTCTCGTTTGAGGACATGGTCGTGATAGTGTAATGAAAAGTTGGGTATCCATCGGTGAGGACGGCCCTGTCCTTTATATAACCACACAATCCACAGTCGGAGCTTTGGTTCGATATGTCAGGAACTCAACCGTGGTGGTCCAGTATCCCAATCGGTAGATTGTTTCGCGGTGGATCCAGCATCCAAGCCATTTGCACCCAGTTCTATAAAATCTTCCAGGTATTTCCTTGCAGAAGTGTACATTTCATTATGAAATGTATGTCCTTTTGTTGTAAGGTATGAGCCATTTCTTTGCCCAGGGGAAGGACCTCTTGTTTTTTTTGGAATGGTTAGTGTTTCGCTTGGGAACAATGACAGTTTACGCAGCTCCAAATGTAAATGGCGGTCACATGCGAGTCTTCACCAAATACGGGCTGCTTCTACAGCCCCTCTCAACGCGCCAAAAGAGCCACCACAAATGGAAGCCAGGCGACTAATAGCCTACAGTGGCTATAATTGCCCGATTGGTCTTACGCCCTGCATTATTCAGAAAATGCACGCGAGGTGACTCCTTTCAGGTCCGCATATTATATAAGGTGCCGGGTCCAAGTCAAATAGGGAAAGAGAGGCGCCTTTCTGAAAATAATAGGAGTAGTTTGTCTTGTGTATGTCTGTGTAATGCTAGTTTCTAAAGTTCCTGGAGGGAATTCTTGATGGCAGGAGCCACCAATTTACGGCTTCCTTTGACGTTACCCTGATTGAAGAACTGGAGAAACGGTAGTTCCCTATTGTCAACTCTGTCCAAGGCCAATTCTTGCAGTTTCAACTCCTCAGTAATTGCATCAATGACAAGTCTCAGAAGGACAGAGACGTCTTCCGTACCCGTGAAGAAAATGATTTGCCTGTTAAACTCACCAGTGGACTCATTGACAAAGGCAGTCATGACAACAAGAGCATCAATCTCATTCTCCTTAACAAACTTCTGGGCCTCTTGCTCAAAATCTTTTAGAGCAGAGCCTTTCTGTTGACGCAGCAGCCACTCAAAGGACTTGATCATGGAGGAGATTCCCACCATCAGCACCCGATCTGCAGTACCCACTGGGCACTCAAATAGCTTGTAATCCTTAATCAAAATCTCCCCAATTGTTAAGCCTTGAATATCTGTTCTCGCATCTTGGAGTTGTTGGTACCAGTTGTCGAACGATTGAATTCCAACAGTGTCCCTGGTGAGCTGTTTGTACGCTTCCACTGCATCCCAGTCTTCCTGGATCATCTTGGATGTGCAGTTGGATGTATCCAAAATAAGTGCTGCGGACAGAAGCTTGATCAACTCTTTCAACAGTCCCTCATCAATCTCACCAGATCTCTTCCTGATGGTATCTTGCCAGCAACCCCACACCAAACTCGAACAACTTCCGCACTTCACAATCACACGCGGCGTCGCGTCAAGAGAATTGCCCTCATCTTCGTGGTGATCGATGATCCCCGAGATAGGACAGTCTGCCAATGCGCTGGCAATGTGCCCCTGAGGCACATTATGGTCAACGAGAACAATATCCTTGACACCTTGCACGAACCCCGAGGCCTTCAAGTCATCGGCAAAGCACAACGTATCTGGGTCAACATTGACCGTTTGCAAAGCCAGCACGACGTCTTTTCTCAATCTCAAATCCTTCTTGTGGAAATTCAGGAAAGGAACCATCAGCTGGACTCCTGGTCCTGCAGGAGTTGGCTGCTCTTGGGCATTGAAGACGTTATGTAGGACAGAATGAACAATGGCCGAGACAACAGAGTCGAGATCGCCTGATTGATTGCCTGCTGCGAGTGTGAATCTAGTCTGTGGATTTGAGGCCAAAGTGTTCCGTAGTGCAGAAAGACGGGATGAGAGCATGGCTGCAACGAATGTGTTTGGACCTTATGGGTGTCAGCTTTTTTTCGTGGAAGGTGAATTGACATTTTTTGGCGCATCGCTCAAAGCGGAGAGGTTATGCAGCCCTGGTCTGGGATTGTTTACCAAGGGGTTTCAGTTCATAACCATTCAACTCATCGTTTTTTGCCCCTTCACTATATTTTGCAATGATTTGTCTTTGATCAATGATCGGGATTCATTATTGGGCCCTGGGCTAAACGGTAAACCTCATATGGAACGTCCGTTTTGATGACATTAGCCATTCGGCTAAAAGCCCTCAATCCATAAGCAAACGATTCAAGTCCTTCATCTTCCAAGTACCTGTCATACTCCCTCAAAGCTGTTAACACATAAATGACCATTGATCAGTCTTTGACAAATGATCTTGACTTCACTCTCGCAAATTTCCCCTTTGGTGAGACACCATTTTGATCTGGACACTGTTTTCAGTTTATATGGCTTGCCAACCCATACAAAGTTCAGTTTTTTCCACTCTAAAGGAGTGTATCGCGGGCAAAGGCAGTTTTGACCATCTCAAGAGGAGGATTATTACTTTGAGGCCCAAGGATATTCTTGCCAGGCTTCTCAACAGCACCTATCATGCATTGTGAATGCATGTCGTGGTGATTGTCGATGACATGGAGATTGCAAAAGACATGCTTTCGACATCAGCCCTTGAGTTTCCAGATCTCGATATCTTGTCTGTCCTTGATTTGTCCCATCGGGAGCAGTCTGACCCCCCAGTACTTGCCCAAGGTACTATCCCGGATGAAGGAATAAGATCCCATTTGTGATCACCCTGCCACGAAACATCGCTGCTCTGAGGTCTTTGTACCCAGGCCTGGTATCGGGGCTGGAACCGATGGTGCCAAATGTTGTCATGGACTCGGTCTCAGACGCCACATTGATGCAAGTATTGCAAAAAGAAGACACCCCGCATACAATCCTTGTGGATTTGAACGATATGATAGTATCCTGGTTGAGAACACTGGATCATTGACAGTCTCCTTCAAAAACTATTTCACTGAGCGACCTGAGGATGAAATGCTAACTCTGCAAGACTTGGATATGCCTGAGGATGTGACCCAGTTCCACATATGTGCTGAGAAGGTGAGTGACGTCCCCTTGATCTGCCATACTTATGGGTTGAGGAATCTGATTGGCACTGTGTACATCTCAGTTCACAGCTAGGCTCCCAGTACAACTTTGCGGATTGGTGACGGTCACAAACCTACGGAAATCACTTCATTTTATTGCACCGATCCATTTGAGTGCTTTGAGTTGGTTGTGGAGAGGGAACTCAATAACTAAGACTCGATTAATGCAGCGTCTACACTATTTTCCCCCCAAATGATGTTGACTCAGAAACCTCCCAAAAGGCTCCAAGCTTCAGTCACTCTGTAGTCTCTGGTTAATACTCTCCCTCAGCGCAGCAAACGGACTTTTCTTGAACTTGTCATTCTTCAACACCTCGCCAAATCTCGCTCTCTCCTGGTTCTCGATGACCTTGACACCGGTCTTGTTGCGGGGATTAGGCGTGTTCTTTTGGCTCTTGGTGATGAACTTCTGCGAGGGCACAATGTTGACGTTTCTCAGCACCTCATTTCTGTTGGCATTCTCAGTTTTGACGGGTTCCTCATCCAGCGCGGTGAGCAGGTCCTTCATCTTTGGTAGGAGTTCCTCCCTCGCCTTTCTTTTACGTCTTCTCAGAGAGGACTTGGAGATTGTTGACGAGTCATTGTTCAGTTTCGTGAGCAGCTTATCACGCTTTGTATTGAGTTTTTCGACTTTGGTTTGCTTTTTCTCGTGAAGGAACGCCAGTGGATCAGCTGGCAGCACCGATTGCGTCGTTGCGTCTCGCGATGAGCTCGCTGGCTTGTCTGATTTCGACTGGATTCTCGATCTGAGGTTTGTTCTCTTCTTGGCAACCTGGTATATCTGGTCAGTAATGTGTCATCGAAGCGGCTCCATGAGCTCACCAACGAGGTTCTTACCATTATCTCGAGCGCTCTTTAAGAGGATCAACTGGCAAGGTCCATCCCCTTACAAGAGAATTTTTTTTTTTTTTTTTATCTCCTGACATAATCAGACAAAAAGTTTGTGTGAAAAATCCGTCGATGGCAAAAAAAGAACCTCGAGCAGGCATCAAACCGCCCCTTCAATCCACAAAGACCCCAACTTCGCCATGTCCAGAGTCACTACCGTGGTCGCCACCGTCGCTGCAGTCGCCGTCGCCTACGCCGCCTACTTTGACTACTCCCGCCGTAACAATGCCGAGTTCAGAAAGCAGCTGCGCAAGAGCGCCAAATCGCACGCCAAAACCAAGACTGACGCTGAAAACACCGTCAAGTCCGCCAGGGTCGAGGCCGTCAAGGCCATCCTGGAGGAGTCCCTTGCCTCTGACCCACTGCCAACTTCCCCAGCCGAGAAGGAGCAGTACTTTATGACCCAGGTCACCACTGGTGAGCAACTGGCTGCCATCCCAGGCAACGAGGTCAACGCCGCTGTTGCGTTTTACAGAGCACTATCGGTGTATCCAAACCCAACTGACATCCTGGGCATCTACCAGAAGTCCCTGCCTGCTCCGGTCTACGAGTGTATCATCACTATGATTGCCATCAAGCCACCGCAATCCGTTGCCTCTTTCCTAGGCACCGGCGCCGGTGCCGGTGCTGGCGCTGCTCCAGCCAGTGCTGACCAGGCTGCCGCCGCCGCCGCTGCTGCTGCTGCTGCTGCTGATCCAGTCACTGACTCTGCCGTTGCCGCTGCCGAGCAGGACTAGATTTCGCTATTGATATTCCTTGGTTTCCCGGTTTCTAAAGTTTGTGTTCTTATTTATCCATTGCTGAGCTGTACATAGTGTTAATGAGACGATTTGTTTATGCCCAATTGTAGAGAGAAACTTATGAGCTCATATAGCTATTTACATGTAAAGGGGATGGCTGTCCGACTCACTTTGGAACGTACTTGAGCAGGTTCTTGGTCAAGATGAAGCCGTAGGCCGTCAGGGCAACAAAGTTGACGGCGTTGAAGAGCAAGGAGACAGCGTGCATCTTGCCAAACTCCTTGGTGACCTTCTTGTGCTCCTCAGTCTCAGGACCTTTGCCTGCCGCCTCCAGAGCCCATCTCTGCTCTTTCAAACTCTTTGTGACCGGCAGCAACCAAAAGGCATTGGTGGCTCCCCCGACAACGGCAGCACCCAGAGCAGCCAAAGCACCAGTGGTCAATGCGTATGGCGCAGTCAATCCAACGACAATTGGTGCAACGGTTTCGCCGAGGAAGTAGTGGGAGAAGACCTTGTTCTGGAGCTTGGAGAACTCGGTTCTCTCCAAGGTCTTGAACGCGATGGGCGAGGCAACGTAGGAGTAATAACCGGTGCCACCCCAGACAAAGGCCCAGGAGAACAAGTGAGCAGTGGCTAGCAAAGACATTGTGTGTGTTGTTTTGTGACTGTTGGTGTCCAGAAAGATTGTTTGGGGGGGGGGAAGTCAGTGGCGTTGTCTCGATTTTAGAAACATGTTTGCCAGTCCTAATTCCTAAGTCGAAAACTATCCATCCTTTCACCACAGTTTGGTCTGACACAACCGCACCTCTGATTTGCCCCCTTGAATGCGATTGGCTTCTAGATCCGCAGCAAACTTCTGAGCTCAGGGCCGTGCCTGTTTCAATAGGTCCCCCCCCCCC
>JAJMKO010000081.1:27549-46047 GCA_030569275.1 [Candida] sanyiensis | reverse complement strand
TACCCTCACACCAAATATGCAGTGTTCTGCAGGGACCCGTGTACCCATACACCAGTTTTCTGCAGGGACCCGTGTACCCATACACCCATAGACCCTTGCACCCTCACACCACAGAGGCGTATACCCTCACACCAAATAGAAATCCCCTTGGTTACATCCCCTTGGTTACATCCCCTTGGTTACATCCCCTTGGTTACATACACATACACCCATAGGACACAATACCAGTGTCTGTCTCACCATCAGTACCAGTGTAGGTGGTGGTGTATGGAGACTTACCAGAGTATGAGGAAGAACCGTAGACAGGAATGGTGGTGGTACCAGTGGCGAAGGAACCGTCAGACTGGGTGGTTGGGAAGTAGGACACAATACCAGTGTCTGTCTCACCGTCAGTATCAGTGTAGGTGGTGGTGTATGGGTTTGGAACAGTCAATGGGAGAGTGGTGGTGCCAGTGGCGAAGGAGCCGTCAGACTGAGTGGTTGGGAAGTAGGACACAATACCAGTGTCTGTCTCACCATCAGTACCAGTGTAAGTGGTGGTGTATGGAGACTTACCAGAGTATGAGGAAGAACCGTAGACAGGAATGGTGGTGGTGCCTGTGCCAACAGCACCATCGGTACCAGTGCTTGGGAAGTAGGACACAATACCAGTGTCTGTCTCACCATCAGTACCAGTGTAGGTGGTGGTGTATGGAGACTTACCAGAGTATGAGGAAGAACCGTAGACAGGAATGGTGGTGGTGCCAGTGGCGAAGGAGCCGTCAGACTGAGTGGTTGGGAAGTAGGACACAATACCAGTGTCTGTCTCACCGTCAGTACCAGTGTAGGTGGTGGTGTATGGGTTTGGAACAGTCAATGGGAGAGTGGTGGTGCCAGTGCCAACAGCACCATCGGTACCAGTGCTTGGGAAGTAGGACACAATACCAGTGTCTGTCTCACCATCAGTACCAGTGTAGGTGGTGGTGTATGGAGACTTACCAGAGTATGAGGAAGAACCGTAGACAGGAATGGTGGTGGTGCCAGTGGCGAAGGAGCCGTCAGACTGGGTGGTTGGGAAGTAGGACACAATACCAGTGTCTGTCTCACCGTCAGTACCAGTGTAGGTGGTGGTGTATGGGTTTGGAACAGTCAATGGGAGAGTGGTGGTGCCAGTGGCGAAGGAGCCGTCAGACTGAGTGGTTGGGAAGTAAGACACAATACCAGTGTCTGTCTCACCGTCAGTACCAGTGTAAGTGGTGGTGTATGGAGACTTACCAGAGTATGAGGAAGAACCGTAGACAGGAATGGTGGTGGTGCCTGTGCCAACAGCACCATCGGTACCAGTGCTTGGGAAGTAGGACACAATACCAGTGTCTGTCTCACCATCAGTACCAGTGTAGGTGGTGGTGTATGGGTTTGGAACAGTCAATGCTTTTGAGGATGATGCTTCAGTAGCTTGGGTAGAGGAACTGAGCAGACGTTGATCACAGACAACCGCAAGTACACTCACTCCGTCATTGTTGTCAGTGAGCCAGACATCCAACTCCCAATGAGTTTTTTGGAGAAATTGGACAGTCACGTCTAAATAGCGGGTACCACTCAGAAGACCTTCGTACGTCCATTGGGTGCCGGTGTATGAGGAGGTGGAGGAATCTTCGACAGAAGAGAATGGGGTAGGTGGGTTTGGTGTAACTATGATCACAGGATCTGTTGGCCGCTCGGTCGAGGTTAAATCAATGAATCTCTCGGGATCCCATGTGTCAGGAGGAGTCAAGATGAATCTGAGGTGCATCATGTTGTCGTCACCCAAAACTGGATCAGATTCTAGTCTGTTTATTGAGCTACCACCGCTTTGATAACAGTAGTACTCAGACTCTTGGGCAGCAACAAGAGTGCCCACCCATATGATGGCGAACAAGATGCGCTTAATGACCATGGAGGCAAAAGTTGCTGATGTTGATGTTTGATTTACACGATGATCGGTGCGCCAAGGTGGAGGACGTGAGGCCCCTTTTATACCCGACTCAGGGATAAATCACGTTTCAATAACACCATGCACCTGCCTTCTTTTCTTTCTCTTTGTTCATTTCATGTGTGACCAGCCATGTGTTCAAATTGATTAAAAAGAGGCAGTGCAGCTGCCAGCATATGCACGCACAAGCTCCTTGCTTTGCAGTTCTGTGACCATCCCTGTAATGCTACCATCCCAGTATTTCAGGTTGCAAGAGCCGTCAGATCTGAGCTCTGTTGGTTAAAATCGGAGCTTTGGTCAAAATGAGGACATGTTCTGATAGCTACATCCAACTTTGTTCTACCTGAAGGTTGGCTTTTTTAAAACATTAGCCAGCATCATAGGCCTACTCAAGTTCCAGCCACATTCGCCAGAACTGCGATACGTGTATTACATCGAATCTGCAGAGTCATGCAGATGGAATTGCGGACAACGAAAGCCAAGCATGCCGCTGCGGCCAGATTTTAGTGCCGAAAATATAGCCTCTGAATCATTCCCGCAAAGCAAGGCATAATTTAGACAGTTGAAACCGAGAAAAGAGGCTCTTTAGAATTGGACAGTTTCAAGTCTCTGTAGTCGAAGTATCCTTCTAGACGATCAGTGTTGAGAGAAGCACTTCATTTGTACAATGATTGGAGAGATGATTCACCAGCAATAAGATTTCAATTTGCAGATTGTTGAAGGTGTAGGTCCATATCTGATAGACTAGTACCAATTAATGCTTCTTGCGTTACTAATCTGGAATATTCTAGAACAATCTTCTTGCGTTACTAATCTGGAATATTCAGAACAATACTAGATAATTCCAGGCTAGTAACTCAAGAGGGATATTTGAATAGTAGTATACATCTGATTAGTACCTAAGCATTCAACAGGTTATTATTTAAACCTCCACTGCACTATCACGTGTGGAAGATGTGGAAAAACTATGTGGTGAGTCCAATTGCAAGTCTTGGGCCTCCAAGATTCGTTTGAGCAGTGTTATCGTTGATCCCTTGGTCGATTCCTACCTCGACAACGGCCTGAATGCCTTGGAGAACACGTGCCTTTGTCGGGGCTGACAATGAAGTTTTTGCCCTACCGACGTGGCGAGCCAGATCTCACACTTGCAGGGTGTATGTAACTGACCATTATTTTATTTGGAGTTAGGTTGTTTGCCTTTTCTGTGCGAGGGTCCCTTCAGAACACTGGAGATTCCGTAAAGATGTCGATATAAGGGTCGGTGAAGGGGGGTGAAAGGGTTTTCCGGGACTGGTATAAGGGAGTTAGGGTCAGTAAAGGGCTAGGCATAAGATAGTTAAAAGGGCTTTACAAGACTGGTATAACGGTATAAAGGCATATGGGTCGATGGTATAGGAGTCTTTCTACCGTGTCTGGAGGAGTGTCCTGGGATAACCGGTAGAAGAATGAAAAGTACTCCCCATCTCAAGAGAGCAAGTGGAGCTCGATATACTGTGGACCAATTAGTTTGGGATTCACTTTGGTTGTATATTTCATAAATCAAGTGTGTTTACTATTGACAATGTAATCGGAGAGCATGATTACACTCTTTAGACTAATGAGTTCGAGATTTATTTGGATTGAATCGTTTGATAGTTCTGTTGAATACGGTACAATTAATTATCTGATATAGTACTATTCATAATTCTAAAACCTTCTTTGTATTATAACTATATCGATCTATATATACATGTATATAACTAGGGTTGTATCGAATAGGGTAATGATCGGATAAAGCTACTGTATTGAAAGTAGGGGTACTGGTGTGGCATTAATTGAGGAGATACACGTGGAAGGGCTGGCCGCTGGAGATTGTATAAGAGGAGACACTGCCGCTTAATCATGTACTGAATAGGTTAATAAGAGGGACCATTTGTCGAACTAGTACTAGGACGATACTCGTGCAATAATACACAAGATCAATACTTAGACGAAGCAAGTTTTATATTCTCTATACAGGGAGGAACTTGGAAGGTAACCAGTTACCACGTGTGACGTGTCACGTCAGGGGATTTCAGCCCTCAGGATCATAGCCCTCAATACCGATCTCGTGGTGGCTCGTCTCCGTATATTGGGCAATGAGCAGAAACTTTTTTGAAGCTACTGTCTCGAATGGGAGGGATTAAGAGCCCTGGTGAGTATGGTAGGGGCACATACGTGAGAATCTTAGCGATCTCCCCCGCCATTTGATTTTTGCCTTCGGATGCAAAAAACCCGAGATTTGTGAACACAGCCTTACTTTGTTTCAAGACGTGCACCAAAAGCATGGAAACAGACCGCAAGACAAGGACTTTCCTGGCATGTGATGCGTGCCGCAAGTCCAAGCTCCGTTGTACTGAGGAAGAATCGCTGTCCTCGATCCCGTTCCAACCCTTGGCGGCCAATGGCATCCGGGTCAAGTGTAAACGCTGTCTCAAACTGGGAATTGAGTGTCAGTACACCCCCAAACGCTCTCAGCTCAAGGCCCACTTCAACCTCCCTGATGACTGCACTGTGCCCGACATGGAGTACTTCAGCAATACAATTCATAACATGAGCCGCAAGTATCGCAAGAAGCCACACCCTCTGGACTCCATCATCTTGCCTAACAAAGAGCTCTTGCTCGCGGTCATCAACCAGTTTTTTGAGAATAAGTACTATACAACTTTCAACTTCATCCATAGGAAGTCTTACCTCGACTGGATCTCATCTGACAACTTTGAAGTGGAGTTCTTCAACTATGACGACCCCAACAACATTCCCATGTTCACACCATGCACCCTGCTCGCGATTCTCGCACTCTGCTCAAGGGACAACAAGGAGCTCTCCCAGATCTACGGTTCATTCGACCAGAACGCAGACCCTCAGCGGTACATTCCTGATTTTCAACGGACACACACTCTCTCACCGGAGCTCCAGGTCACCAATGCGTCTCGCTACTTTGCCTTCTACTCCAGATGTCTGCTCAAAGACGTTTTTGACACACCTTCCATCCAGAGGGTCCAATCACTGACACTTCTCTCCACACACGAGTGGTCTGAGGCCAACTACTCCCGGTCCTACCTCTACATCGGCATTGCTGCAAGAATGGGCTCCATCCTTGGGCTCTGCTCCCCACGGGGAATCTGTTACAAAGCGGGCACCCCATTCATCCAGATGGAGTCGAACAGACGCACAATATGGGCAGTCTACATGATGGACCGTTGCAACTCCTCTGGTCGTGTCAGAAACCACGCGATCAAGATTGAAGATATTGAGATCTCGTTGCCCTGTCCCGAGGAGAACTTTCAGAACAACGTGGAGGTAGACTTTCCAACCTACAACAGGTGTTTTTACGCCTTTGACAAGCTCACGAGTGTAGACTTCACCGTGATCTCGTTTGAGCTATGGTCCAAAATTGCAAAGTGGGTGGGTGACGGCGGTGCCAAAGAGTCCCCAATGAGCCCCATGGATCCAGGATCTATCTTCAGTCAGATATACGCGGACTTGGCGCTTCTCAAGAAGAGATTACCCGCCACTTTGCATTTGGAAAATATGGATAACCAACTCACGAGTGGGAACTTGAACTTTGGTTACCTGCACCAGCTGCTCTTCTTATGCGAGATATTCTTGAATAGAGAGTACTTCTTCTACAACGTTAATATCTCCAAGGAAGATCACACTATGTTCACGGACAAACTGATCAAGATACTTGATGCCTCAACAAAACTAAATTCCAAGCTTATCAGGGAAAATAAGTTCTGCTTCACGCCTTTCACCTTGTTTCAGGTTTTCACGATTTGCGTCACCTGCTTGTCTGTGTCCTCGATCTTGAACAACGACCTCTTGATCAACTTGGGCCTGCATAATCTATCCGTCTTGGAGCGGAACGCCAATAAGGATCAGCAGATACAGACCTGGTTCCGCATCTGCCACCAGCTAAAGGATTACCTTTCTCTGACTGGTAACTCGAACCTCAACGTCAACTGTGACAAATTCAAGAACCTCCTCAATGACTTTGGCGAATCCAACATCCCAGAGAGACTGAGTGTCAACCAACCACAAAAGACGAAGAAGGTTGATCTTCATGATATATTGAACTCTACGGCTGATACGCCAGTGGACCCAACGATTACACCTACGTCTCCAACCTCAGCGTCGACAAGTGTCTCATTCACTGACACTGCTTGCGCAACAGCAAGAGATGCTCAATTGACCGCTTCAAAAGACACTAACGGTAGCAACGTCAGCGACAGCAACGCCGGAAGCAGTGGTAGTAAGTATATTGAGATCGACAAGTACTTCAAGAACTGGGAGAAGATCATCCCCAACTGGAATGACGTTTTCCAAGAGTTTGACGAAACGACACTTCTAGAAATTTTATAGTTTGGTGTTTTAGGAATTTATAGGCTACCAGCGTCGATTTGTTATGTGTCCAAGTGTCTATTAGACTATTTCTTATGTGAGTTAACCCTTTTACGACGTAGAGCAGTAGGTACTGTAGCTGTGTCGCTGCCGAATTTCCCCCTTTGCACCTTCCCCATTCTAAGCACACTCGAAAAACAAAACAAAAAAAAACCCTCAAGCCTAGTCACAATTTGAAACCGAAGCAAAGATCACCAATGACCACTGTATTTGGCGATCAAGTACATGCTTGGTGATCAGACCACTTCTAATCAGTCTTAGTTGCCATCTGAAGTGCACTCAACTCTGCAGGGCCGGCAAAAATACCCACGTCTCCACTGCCCTGAGACGCAATCCCCCTCCCCTATTCCTTTCGCAATTCTAATCGGGAGCAAATTACAGTATCGGTGCTCATTTTTAAGTTCCTAATTGTCGATCTGTTCGATTTATGCGGCCACTGTTGGGATTACAGCTGCTCAAGAAACGTGGGTTCCTTATCACCCGAGGGCTTGCGTTAAGAAGAAACAGCCCCACTCAATCGATTGAAAGATGTGTTTATATCGGCCGTTGCAGGATACAACGAGGGTCCAAGTGGCTTGATGAGAGTCAAATTGCTATGAATGCCCTGGCTTCACAACCCAAGCCCGTTAGAAATCGGTTGAACAACAAGACCCAGGTCAAGAACCTCGCATGAATCTTGCATCGAACTGCAGCGGGTATGTTATGTTCCCTCCCACGTTTTGCAATCAATCGCACAACTTCAGAAAAACAGAATGACCATATAAGAACAAATGGGCCCTCGCATGAACTTCAAACTGATTCGGGAACTTCACCGGTACGATGCAACTCTCCACTTTGCTAACAGTCATCGGCGCTTCCTTGGCTCTAGTCTCAGCCATCCCAATCGAGCTGAATGACATTTTGTCAAATAACTGGCCTGGTGATGGTAGAGCTCCATCTGATAAGGCTATCGTCGCTCAGTCGCTGCGTTCTCTGAACTCCCTTTACAACAATGACACCGCTACGCCTTTGGACAAGTGCGGCCGTTGCAAGTCCTCCCTAGAAATTGGCAAATTTGTTGCGATGACCAGGCCAGACCTCATTCCGTCGATCTTCACCCAGTGGTGTATAGAGAACGGAATCCAGAAGAAGTCTGTGTGCAAAACTACGTTCAGTAGAAACACGGTCGATTCAGCAGTCACAGGTACAGACTTTGCCAACCTATTACAATTGATGGACCCGTGGTCCCTCGATGGTGACTATTTCTGTTATTACAAGTTTGATCAGTGCAAGCTCCCACCAATGCCGCAGATTGACCTGACCGGCTGGTGGCCACCAAAGCCAGAAAATGCTACTAAGAAGGTTGCTTCTGGAGAGACCTTTAACGTTCTTCACATCTCGGACTTTCATTTGACTTTAGACTACACCCAAGGCTCCGAGGCCAACTGCACTCAAAACA
Organism: [Candida] sanyiensis; assembly: GCA_030569275.1. Classification (NCBI taxonomy): domain Eukaryota; kingdom Fungi; phylum Ascomycota; class Saccharomycetes; order Phaffomycetales; family Phaffomycetaceae; genus Barnettozyma; species [Candida] sanyiensis. The sequence continues at coordinate 38,236 of JAJMKO010000081.1, read as the reverse complement.
AAATGTGCTGCGTTCCACATTACGTCAACGTCAATCCTAAGCCAGCCGGGTTGGACAACAGTGGCTATACCTTCTTTGACTCGTACTACAATGATGACGAAGTCTTCATTAAGGGTGACGATATCACCACTAAGGTTTACAATGACAGTGTTTGGTTGCCAGCTGAGGCTTTTGGTGGCTACAGTTGTGACTCACCTGAGCTGCTAGTCAACAGTTCCTTGAAGTCCATTGTTGAGTACCAACAACAAAAGGGTATCGAATTTGATTTTGCTATCTTCACCGGTGATATGATTGACCATGATGAGATCTCTCACAAAAACTACAAGATGACCATCGAGTCTCAAGAGACTATCTTCAGAGACATGAAGAAATACTTCAAAGACATCCCTGTGTTCTCCGTCTTGGGTAATCATGATACCTTCCCATACGCACAATTGGCCTCAAGATCCTCTGGCTTTTCCAATTTATACGAATGGAATGCGGATTTGATGGCTGAACTATGGATTGGCAATGGATGGTTGCCAGCTGAGAAAATTAAGGATATCAAGACCCACTATGCTGGTTATGCTGTCAACACCACTAGAAACTTAAAAGTCATTGCCTTGAACTCAAACACCTACTACCAGAAGAACACGTACAGCTTCTGGAACATGACCATCAACTATGATACCTTTGAGTTCCTAAGCTTCGTCATTGATGAGCTAATTGAGTCAGAAGCTGCTGGTCAGAAGGCCTGGATCATTGCCCATATTCCATGGATTGACTTTGATACTCTTCCAATCCAAGCTGAGATCTACAAGAGCATTGTCACAAGATTTCAGGACACCATTGCTGGTATTTTCTTTGGTCATACCCACAAGGACGAGTTCAATGTCTTGTACGCAAACAATAACAAGACCATCGAAAATGCGATCATGAACACGTGGATAGGTCAGTCGATCACTCCGTATGTCAATTACAACCCAGGTTGGAAGTACTACGAGGTTGACGCTCAGTCCAAGGAGGTTGTCAACTCCTATAACTTCTACACTCCACTGAACAAGACTTTCGGAAAAGCCGGTGAGGAAGCTGTGTGGGAATTTGAGTACAGTGCCAGGGATGTTTATGACCCAACTGGGAATTGGCCAGCTAAAGCCCCATTGAACGCAACATTCTGGGCAACTGTTGCTGAGCGAATCAAGACTAATGTAACTGTTGCTCAAGAATATTCTCGTTTCAGTTACAGAAAGTCTCCATATGTTCCAGATTGTTCCAAGAAGGGCAAGTGTGATGATATCTACTGTTATGTCACATCCTTCAACATCAATGAGTTAAACAACTGCACTGATTCCATAGACTATACCCAAAAGCATGGCTGAAATCCTCGAAGAAAGACAAGAGCTTTTTTTTGAGCTTCGGTTGCAAAAGTATACTCAGATGTGATAAACGACGTAGTATCTTTTCCAGAATCCCAAATTTTGCTACCCTTGCTGGTTCTGTTTTCCGGAGACACTTTTTTTTTTGTTCTATTGGGCAAGTATCAGGGTGGGTCTAGAGTTTCTGGACATTAATGTTATAGAAGATCAGAGATGTCAGGACTCAGTTTCAACTTTCCAAGGTGGAAACATTGTGGTCCTTGATATCTCATCCAATATAGAAGCCTCTAAATTCCTTGAATCACGCCCTGGTACGTTTTTCAGAAAAGAAATTATTCACGTTGCGCACGTGCCCGCCTTAAGAGTGTAAGCTTGGATGGGTTCAAATGTGTCAATCTATAACACATTTCCACAAAGTCCTATACCACAAAAGAGGCGTCGTCGATACGAGAAAAAAATTTCCCCCGTATAGCATCTACACGCAAGTGTTGTTGAACGAATTGACCTTAGTCTACCTCACTCTGTATGTGTGATGGTCCTGCCGTCTTTTGAAGACCATATATGCTATTGAGAAGCTTATTGTTAAAGCCAATGTTGTGTGTCACTCCAAACTGCCTCTTCTCAGGGTGGATGTATGACGGTTCTTTTATGCTGCTTGTTATTCCTGGTCTCTTCGTGTAGCTCTGTTCTATTTGAGGTGCAGGGAGTATCTGTTTGCTTGAATCCAACTCCTTGTATGTCTCTATTTCCTTTTCGAGACTTCTTGCAGAGTCGAATGCTTGCATCAAATAAGGCAGCTCTGCGGAGATAGTGGTCTTCTCTGAAGACGGGGTATCTATTGAATCATCATATTCTGACTCCAGAATCTGTTTCTTGTACTCTTCAAGTTCCTGCTCAAATGCGAAGTTCATTCTGAAAGATTCATACATCTTCTCCACATCTTTCAAGATGTTCAAGCATTCGTTGATCTGTTCAGAGTTTTTCTGCTCAATGGCATCATTGAGCTGGTTGATCAGTACCAGAACAAAGTCTTTATACGAGATCAGTACCGACTTGAAGTCCTGTTGATCCTTTACCATGGAGTCTGGCTGGTAGTCGAGCAGCTCATTAATCCGTAACATCTCAAAGTAAATCACCAGCAACCTTGCCTTTATGTAGAAGTTCAGGATCTTGTCGCTGAGAAAATTCTTGAGGTTCAGAATCTTGTAATAAACTTTGATGAGGAGGAATCCGTTGTTCAGCAGGTAATCGCTGATCTTCAAGTGCTTTAGAAGGTACTCATTGATCCTGGAGATTTCACCCGCGTTCAATTTCTCGATATCATCATCCATTGTGTTGATCTTATCGAGAAGTGATTTTATGAGAGAAAGATCAAACCTGAGATCATCGAGTCTCTGCATTTCGATACTTTTGTTGAGGACCTTGAATTCAAAGGAGTTGAGACTTGTGTTCATGGCGACAAGTTTGGTGAGGATGTTGTAGGACTCCAGGATCTCTGCACGGTATCTATTGTTGGAATTCAGCGTCTCTGACACGAGAGATCGCAACTTGGCGAGCTCCTCCCTGACAGCCTTAAAATCATCGAAGTTTTCATTGGTGTATGCTTGAAAGAACGAGTTTATTGGATCGTTGAAGTTGGTACCAGAGTTGCCTGTTTTTACTGATCCAACCTGTGTAACCTTCTTAGCGGATGGCTTCTTTCTGCCACGATGCTTTGCCATTGTGACTCACGCTCAGGATTGAATTGAGGCACTTGTAGTCATCTTTTTTTCGCTTTGGATCATTCGATTGAAATTATTCCTAGAGATCTTCAAGATCTGGACCATCGCTTCAAACCAACCTGAACACGGTAATCTTCGCGGTCTCTTTTGGAGAGGCCCCTCCATAACCTTACGAATTAAAGCAATCTTATATACTAACATGTAGCTATGGCACATCAAGCGCTTGACCTAGGCATCAATCAGGTTTGCCTCCTCTCTTTGCTCCTCTTGCTCATCCTGTCTTCTCTCCTCGTTACTTGCACGGTCGTAGAACTCATTCAGGATCTTTGGAGAGATTCTGTTCAACATCTCCTTAGGGTAGATTCTCAACAGAGACCAGGCTTGATCCAAACTCTCGAAAATAGTTCTGTTCTCATAAGCACCTTGGGAGATAAAGGTCTTTTCGAATTTGTCCAAGAATTCTAAGGACAACTTATCCTCGTTGGACAGTGCCTCCTCACCAACGACAGCCTTCATGGCAGCAGCATCTCTACCAATGGCGTACTTGGCGTACAGTTGGTTGGAGACATCGCCGTGGTCCTTTCTGGTCATACCCTCACCGATGGCAGACTTCATCAGTCTAGACAAAGATGGAAGAACATTGATTGGTGGGTAGATACCCCTGTTGGAAAGCTGTCTGTCAATGGAGATCTGTCCCTCCGTAATGTATCCGGTCAAATCTGGGATTGGGTGGGTGATGTCATCGTTAGGCATGGTCAAGATCGGAATCTGGGTGATAGAGCCGTTTCTGCCCTCCACACGGCCAGCCCTCTCGTAGATGGTGGACAAGTCGGTGTACATATAACCTGGGTAACCTCTTCTACCTGGAACTTCTTCTCTGGCAGCTGAGACTTCTCTCAAAGCGTCTGCATACGACGACATGTCTGTTAAAATGGTCAAGACGTGACGCTCAGTTTGGTAAGCCAAGTACTCGGCAGTCGTCAAGGCCAATCTTGGCGTAATGATTCTCTCAATTGTCGGGTCATTGGCCAAGTTCAAGAACAAAGAAGTTCTCTCCAGGGATCCGTTCTCCTCAAAGTCCTGCTTGAAGAATCTGGAGGTTTCCAAATTGACACCCATGGCAGCGAACACAATTGAGAAATTCTCTTCATGACCATCGTGAACGTCCTTTGTTGGTCTCACCAGGCCAGCCTGTCTACAGATCTGGGCGGCAATCTCATTGTGAGGCAAACCCGAGGCTGAGAAGATAGGAATCTTCTGGCCTCTGGCAATGGAGTTCATGGTGTCAATAGCAGAAATGCCAGTGGAGATCATCTCCTCTGGGTAGATTCTGGCATATGGATTGATTGGGGAACCGTTGATGTCCAAGTAATCCTCCGCAAACACCTTTGGGCCGTTGTCAATTGGACGGCCAGAACCGTCAAAGATTCTACCCAGCGTGTCTTCAGAAACGGGAATCTTCAAGTTCTGGCCAGTGAACTCGACACGCGTCTTCTTGACATCAATGCCTGAAGTGCCCTCAAAGACTTGGACAATGGCACGGTCGCCGCGGACTTCCAGAACCTGGCCAGCTCTAACGCTACCGTCTGGCAAGGTCAAGTTGACAATCTCGTTGAAACGAGGGAATTTGACATTCTCAAGAATGACCAGTGGGCCATTGACACCGCCCACAGTATTATAGTTTAGACGTGGCTTAATCTTGAGGCCCTGCGCGGCGGCAGCGGCGTTCAACTCAAAGAGTTCTCTATCAGAGAGGGACATTGCTTCACTTCGATGCGTAGGTTGTTAGTTAACTCCACTGGCGGCTGTTTTTCAAAAGCAGCCAAAATTGCGAACACTGACTGTTACCCGGAATAGCATACCGCCCCCAACGTGTCAAAGGGGGACAACCTGCGCCAATACATTGTGCAATACGTGATGTCGTACTTAGATGCTGGTGACTTTCCATTCTTCTCTTCTACCACGGGTTCTGCTCTTGACTTGCCGTATGGCCTGGTTATGAAGCTCCTTTAGTGGTGCTATTGCGCCTGATCCTTCACGACTCTGACGCCTTGGTGGCGCTGGAAACGCCAACCGGTACACCAGTTCATCCAGATGGAACAGTTGCTCTACACCTATATCCAAGTCCCCTTCAACCATCTCTAGTTGTCTCAATAGAGACACAATGTTGTGGATCAGCTTGCAGAACAATAGCAGAAAACTCCCCATCTCATTTGAGTCCAGCTCAGTCACCCCTTTGGAAATGTAGCTCTGACTCACTGGTAGGTTGTATGGCAAGCTCAACATGTGGATGCCGGCGGTAGCTTTCAAGAACTTGACTGTCTTTTCAATGCTGTCGTCCACCACCTCTGGGTTCATTTCCAGCATCCCCTCCAGCGATAGCAACGGGGAAAAGGCAATTGAATAAGTATATCCTCCTCCTTTTCTTACTCCTCCTCCTCCCCCTCCTCCATGGATCGGCTGACGTCGTATAACGTAGATGCTCACCAACTCCTGGTACAGTAATGCCTTGGATATGCTCACTTGTTTGATCAGCCACTTATTTTCAGTCTCGGTCTCTCCGTTTGACTTCACAAGATCATCTTTCATCCCCGTCTCTTCTTCCATCAGAACTAGCTTGGCTCTTTTTTGCTCAATTTGATCCTTAATGAGCTGAATTGCCCTGCTGACTTCGCTGTTTCGTGACCTCGTGTTCTCAATAAGCCCTTTGATATTACTTAAATGGCTCTTATGAAGTGTGGCATCCACTGTGAGAAGCCTTGATCCCAAAATGATACTCTTCCGCTCTTCATCAGTGTAGTAATTATCCTTTTTCTGCACAAAACGGTCCAATAGGTCCTCCGCCTCTTTGATAGTTGCCAGTATGAGGTTTATCTGCCTCTCGGAAGAGTCAACCATTCGCAGTTTCTCGATGTAACGTATCCGTGAAGGGAGAAGATTCACACCCATGCAGCTTTTGCATATCAACTGGTTGCTGCTATGGCAGATGCCGCATTTCGAAGACATTGCGGAGGCGAGAGAGGGGCTGAAGTATTGTTGGCCTAGTTGGTGCCTTGATCTCTTATGTCAGTTGTCAGCTATCGAAAATGGTAGGGACACGTTGCCTTATTAAGCGCTGACAAGCCCTTAACATCAAAAACACCAAAACGGGAAACCTAACCCCAAACTTCGAAAGCATCTAAACCTTGCTCCGCGTATCACTTCTTAGTGTTTGCCTTCAGTTGGCCCTTGGGAGAATATATATGATATCGGGAATCTTTCAAATTCTAAGGATGAGGGATGTTTTATGATTTGCCTTTCTTATAAGCATACTGTAAAAATGTTTGGAGTGTGTTGCCTTCACTTAGATCACGCCTGGTGTTTAACGCAGCTTTCTTGAGTCTTTGGGGATGAGAGCCCAGAGCTCTTCCACAGTAGGAAGCTCGACGGATGTTCCTCTTTAGCTTGGGTGTAGAGAACCATGAGATGACCATTCAGCCTGGCACCTTGAAAAAAAAATGTCCACCTAAACAATAACAAACGAAACTTCTCCGAGAGAAAGCACCCTTCAATGTCCCCGAAGGAAGAAAAAGCCCCCAAGATTGTGCTCCTGGGTGCTCCCTGTGTGGGAAAGTCCACGTTCGCCAATTTGATCTACTCCGGCTTCGTTCGGGAGACCTATTATCCAACGCACAAGTCAACGATGTTGCTCTTCGACTTTACTCCGCACACCGCCAAAGCCCGTGCAATTCTTGATGAATACGGCCCCTTGGAAGCCAAGCAGCTTGTGACTGCTGACGATGAGGTTCTTCTGTCTCCAGTACTTTTCCAGGCCTACAACAAATCTGCGCAAGGCGAAGACATACGGAAACGTCGCGCAAGTAGCAGCAGTTCAGGGAAGGCACTCCTCAGCAACGGTCATTACTCCTATCACTTCCAGGATAATGCCGTGGAGGACGGATACACTCCCCCCACCTTCTCCAAAATTCCTGTTGAGCTGATTGACACTCCTCCGTTCAAACCACATTTGGTGGTGCCTTTCCTCGAAGTGTCACTGTACAGAAACCTCGATCCCGAGGACCTCCATAACCTGGCCAACGAGCCAAGAAGGCCAGTATCAACGAACCCGCTTCTTGTTGCATCCGGTGCCAGTGAACTGGACGGCAACGTTAGTGGCTACATCTTCACCTACTGTGCTGTTCCATCGCTCAACCCACCGTCTTACGACGACAGTCTCACGCCCACCACTTCGACAGAGAGCTCAAGATTTGACGGCTTGGAGGAGAATGTTGTCTCCAGCCGCAAGAATGAGAATACTCTGGGGGTCCTGGAGCTCGTATATGGAGCCATTCTCGATGCTTGGAGAGAGTACCGCAACTACCAGAAGAGGCGCAAGAAGGGCGTAGAGGGAGACGTTTACTCGCTGGTTCATTCCATAAGACAACTATGGAAGAACAAATCTGCCGAGGAGGAGGCACGCCGGGTTGAGGAACTCCGCAAGATTAGCACTCACTTGGACTCGTTGGACCTTGACCCTTCATCCCCAGATGCACCGCCACCAATTGTGGTGATGTGCACGCATTCCAAGCACCCAGGAGCAAGCCCTTTGCTGATTGAGAAGGGCCGCAAAATGGCCAGTGAATGGGGGTCGTCCTTTGTCCTTGTTGACAACCAAGTTGGATCCAATGTCGAGGAGGCTCTGGCGTTGGTTCTACGAGAAATTGTGGAGAGGGCGAAGTTGCAGAAGTTGAGGAAAAGAAGATAAACATCCTGCATTTGCATCGTACATAGGAATACCACACACCTTTCTGGTTTGCATTCAACCCCATCCTGAGGATCCTTGGGCGTTCGAACAATTTATGGGAGTAAGTTGTCATTCGAGAAGTGTGCTTGACAGATGCTCCACACATGCCACCAGCTCCATGCGTCTGGGTCTCATCTATGGATTGACGTTCTCCCGAAAGTTTCTCCTTCTGCCTGTACTAGGAGGAGCTGGTGCCTTGTTTTTGCGTTTTTTTTAGATGCAAACTATACTTCGCATTCATCAAACTTGCCATCGAGAAAAAAGCCAAAACAAAAGCTTCACATCCTGGTTTTACACCGGACAGCAGCAGCAGCAGCAGCAGCACACCATTGCAATGCTCACGGACGAGCCACTCCTGGCGACGTATCTTTATAAACGCAATAAGTCTCACAGTTGGCAGAAGCGCTGGTTTGTGCTTCGCCGTGCGCAGTTGGCGTACTACAAGGACCCTTCGGAACATCGTGCCCTCAAAGTGTTGCCCATCGAGCAGTTGCTCTCCTGCAACGCCATTCCAGACCACCATCGCTTTCACTTCATCCTCGTGACTAACTCACGCATCTTCCACCTCAAAGCACCGGAAGAGGCCTCGTACAAGCAATGGCTGGCCGCACTGGATCCACTGGTGCACGACGACGACATAGAGGAAAAGGCAAAGGAAGCGCAGCAGCTCCAGTTCAAGAAACCGACGCTTACATCCAATGACCTGTTGGTGGACGCGACTGCGTTGAATCTCAGTGGCACAGACGACAACTTCACTTCTGACAACAACGACCCCATCATTGCTAGCGGCCCCAGCGCAGCAACATCCACGTCACATAACCAATCTAACACCAGCCTGCCACAGATACCAGAGGTTGAATTCAACAATAGCCCACTCAGGCCGCATGCCCAGGTACAACAAACCACTGTTCCAATATATAACTCCCTATCAGCCAGCTCTCCAGACCACATCATCGAGAAGGGCCACATCTTCCGTCTCAAGAAGCGCTACGGCCAATGGAAAAAGTACTACATGGTGCTGACGAACCACTTCCTTTTCTTCTTCAAATCTGCGAAGGACTACGAACATAACAAAATCCACAAGAAGATCGACGTTAACGACATCCTTGATGTGGTGGAGTTAGATCCTTTGTCAAAAACAAAAATCCATTGCATGCTCATAATAACACCCCTGAAGAGAGTGAGGTTCTGTGCAGATAGTGAAGATCAGTTGACAAAGTGGCTTGTGTTGTTGAAAACTCTGATCAAGACGAGAAAGGAGGAAAAAGATGAGAAATAGAAACATCCTGATGTTGAAGATAGCAAGTAGTTTTGGGTCTTTACTATCTGAGGACATCGTGTCCAATCTTATCAGCGTCTTGTTACCTTTCTTGTCGCCCCCGGTTGTACGATCCTGCAATCGCAGATTTCATCAATCATCGATGCTGTTCTCTAGATGGACTCTCTCTCTCTCTCACTTTCTCATTAATGGTCTTTATCATCTCGTTGCCAATAATGTTCGCCTCGGCAAGCATTGGCTGGAAGAACTGTTGTGTTGCCTCAAACTCCCTCTTGTACAATCCAAAGTCGCCAAACGAGACAATGTTACTCCAGTTTCTCGCCGCAATGGTGAACTCGAGATCATCATGTCTGAAAGCCTTCCCGCTCACAGAGTCATTGATAGCCTTTTCAAGCAGATCTGGTGTGCAGAAGAGGTACTCGGAGACACCGAGGAATATTCTGAACAGAGGGGTGGAGCAGATTATGTGATCGTATGGCACAATGTTGAGCTGATACCATGAGTCCACAATGGCAAGCAGGGACAAGTGAGAGTTCGGAGTTGCTGGCCCTGGTGGAGATCTGTTCAAAGAAAACTGCTGAAGGAGACTATCGTCAAGAAGCAATTCATGGTCCGAAGCTAAGTGGCCAAACACGAACCTCTTTGCCTCCCTCAAACGTCTAGTCAACTCCTCGGTCTTGCCCTCTAGCATGAGGGAGTACAACTCGGTTACCGATTGGGCGTACTGCATGATCTGTTGGTGAGCACTTGGGTTTGTGATTGCCAGTCCAGCGTAGACGTGCCATTTGTTGGAGAATATTCTCAAAGAGATGTTGATCTTGGCGTTCTCCAGACCGCCAACCCACTTAGAAACCTTCCAAGGATACAACTTGGACTTGTGCCAAGCGACTCCCATTGACAAAAACGCTGCATGTGTTACGGCCTGTGTGTCTGCCGTAATCTGATCGTGCTCCTCAGCAGTGAGCTCGACAACTTTGGAGTTCAGGCAGGAAATGAGGGCCTTAACAAACTGGAGACTATCACCACTTGACTTGTGGTTGATGACAACTAGTGGCTGACCTGTAGTATTGACTTTTGGACCGTGCAGAGAATGCAGGGAAATGATCTGGACATCTGATGGGAGGTACTTCTCAAACGCCTTAATCTCCGGGTTCTTGCATGAGGTTTGGCCACCGACAATTGCGCCAACCTTTGTGGAGGGCGCGTACAACTTCACAATCTTGTCAATATTCTCTGCCTCAACAGAGTATATGATGTAGTCGGCAACACGGGAGATATGGTGGCCGTTGAGAAGAATCTCAAAGGGCTCCGAGGCGTACCTTTGCGTCAGCTCAGCGAAATTCTCTTCACGATCGCAGCCAACGACGTTCCAGCCGGCAGTGGAGAAACGTCGGGCATATAGAAGGCCCATGTCCCCGAGGCCAATAATACCAATGATCTTTTCAGCTTTCCACTGCTGGTGAGTCATTCTACTATTGTTGTTGGTGTTGTCGTTGATGACTGAGGAGTTGGAGGGTTTTTTTTTTTTTTTTTTTTTTTTTTTTTTTTT